>WNWK01001966.1:177500-185000 GCA_009830355.1 Cherax destructor
ATGTACGATCCCTCTTCTCTCTCCTTAAATGAAGAAATACCCGCCGGGTTTTTAAGAAGTGGTTTTTTAAGGTTTAACTTCATAGCTGTCTCAAAATCTTGAGAATTTTCGTGTTTTTTTTTTATTATGGTTTTTGTTCCGTTTGTCTCTCGAAATTTAAGAATTTCGATTTTTTTTTTTTTTATTTATTTTTTTTATTTTGTAATTGGCTCTCAAAATTTGTGAACTTCGAAGTGGTTTTATTAAGTTTTTACGAGTTACGGTTTTTTTCCCCCTCCCTTCCAACTGAGGTTTTTGACTTTATTAAACCAGAGGGTTTTTAGGTTAGTTTGTAAGAGAGGAAAGAAAATGTCTTTTTTAATGAAGCTGTGGTGTTTTTTTCTTTGCAAATAGTTGGTCTCTCTCTTTCTCTCTCTCTCTCTTTCAATCTATCTCTACCTCTGCCTGTCTGCCTCTATCTTTCTCAATCTATCTCTATCTCTGTCTGTCTGTCTTCTGTCTGTCTGTCTGTCTCTAATCCTCTGACCCACCCACTCAGTTGGTACCTGCCCAAGCTCACACTACCAGGGGCCGGGGTTCGATTCCCGGCATGAGTGGAAACACTGGACCACATATCCTTAAAACACCTGCTGCCCCTGTTCACCTAGCAGTAAGTGGGTACCTAGATGTCAGTTCACCTAGCAGTAAGTAGGTACCTGGATGTTAGTTCACCTAACATTAAGTAGGTACCTGGATGTCAGTTCACCTAGCATTAAGTAGGTACTTGGATGTTAGTTCACCTAGTAGTAGGTAGGTACCTGGATGTTAAATCACCTAGCAGTAAGTAGGTACCTGAATGTTAGTTCACCTAGCAGTAATTAGGTACCTGGATGTTAGTTCACCTAGCAGTGTTAGGCAACTACTACAACTCCTGCTGTGACTACTACAACTCCTGCTGTGACTACTACAACTCCTGCTGTGACTACTACAACTCCTGCTGTGACTACTACAACTCCTGCTGTGACTACTACAACTCCTGCTGTGACTACTACTGTGACTACTGTAGCTACCAGCATTTTTAAAAAGGTGACTAAGAGGACTATTAAGTACAGCAGTCTACCACAACAACCTCCAGTCAAACCACCAGTGTTAAAACTACCACCACTGCTACAACCATCTTCGCTACTACCACTACCACTATTAAAGCCAGCTCTACCCCCACCCTACTTCAACCACAACTATCACATTAAAAAACACTGCAGTTACCACTGCGAACACCACCACTATAACTACCACTACTACTACTACTACTACAACCACCACCGCTACCACCATCAAACACCCGCTGGAGTAATGCACATATTAACGATATTATGAAAGATTTTTTTAATCTTAGATACGGCATCACTAGCTGACAGCCAGCCTTCCCTCCTCCCCCTAATCCCCAGCCACCACCAACAAGGGGAAAGGATGTAGGGGGAAGAGTGAGGGGAGAGATTGAAGAGTCATTGGCTTTCATCTCGGAGAAGACACAACAGAGGTCAATATTTTGAAAGGATTTAACTTGTCTTCGACTCAGCCACTTTGGGGGGATATTGAGAGGATGATGAGTGAGGGGAGGAGGGGGTAGTGGGAGGAAGTGAGGGGAGAAGGGGGAATTACATAAATACACCAGTATGTAACCACACGATGAATGAAGAGGGAAGTATTTTGTATGTTGTGATCATTTCTCGTTAGCATCCAACGAGAGTGTTGACCTGATATTCAGTTATGTTCACTTACCCTCACTTCAGCAGGAAGCCAGCAGCAACAGCCTGGTTAACGAGGCTAGGCAACAGACAAGCCTGGCCCAGGGTCGGGTGTATCACTGGATTCCCGCTGAGTTTTCCTAGATGTGTGCGTGTGTGTGTGCGCACTCATTTGTGGTTGCAGGGGTCGATTCACAGCTCCTGGCCCTGCCTCTTCGTTAGTCGCTATTAGGTCCATTATCTCCCTTCTCTAAGAGCTTTATCGCGCGCGCACGCATGTGTGTGTGTGTGTATGTGTGTGTATATGTGTGTATATGTGTGTGTTTATGTGTGTGTGTGTATGTGTGTGTGTGCGTGTGTATGTGTGTGTATGTGTGTATATATGTGTGTATGTGTGTGCGTCTGCGCGCGTGCGTGCGAGCGTGTGTGTACACTTACACCAGGGATGTTATCATGGGCTATCCACACCCACATTACCTCCCACTTACACCTCCCCTTCCATTACCACTTCCCTTCCATTACTTCCTGACATCCATCTCTATCACCCCATCATCACTCGTCTTCCATTCCTCGTCCCACAAAGACACAAGAAAACACATAACAAGACAGACTGCAACAGGTAGCAGTCAGGAAATGTGAGAAGTCTCGCAATTCTCTCCCCACCACTTAAGTGGCACCGCGAGACACTTTATCTAATTGTAACGAGAGAGAGAGACACCACTTTACTGCTCCATAGCATTACCGGGATTACGGGCTCGCTCCACCGTCACAACATCTTGTCTCTCATTTCGACAGAGCACGAGGTTATTTTAACCCGGTAATGACTCCATACAATCTGCCCTAGTGGATAATCCGGGCTAATTTATTAAGCGGGACGAGTCTTGTCCACGGATTGTGTTCAGGCTTGATGGTGGCGCAAAAAAAATATTAATGTTTACCCGGAGGAAGGTTTTTCACCTCTCCCTTTTGTGTGTGTGTGTGTGTGTGTGTGTGTGTGTGTAAGGCAGAGACCCTCTACATAGTTTGAAGAGTAGGTACGACCGGCCCCAGGGGGCTGCCAGGAAGTAAATCGGGCAAGTTGTAAGTCGAGAGGCGAGGTCAAGGAGCTGTGACTCGACCCCTGCAACCACAGACAGGTGTACACACACACGCGGTAATTCGCGACTCAGGTTCTCGTAAGCGTCAACATGTTTGGCCTCGCTTGTTTTCTATACATATCCTCCCCCATTTTTTTTTATTTTTTTACAAAAACAACCAACAATGTTTTCTTCTGAACCTCCTTGTCTTCCTGGTATAAGTCTTCACCTCTTCATATATATAAATAAATAAATAAAAAAAATTACGATATCAAAGTCGTAATAATAATAATAATAATAATAATAATAAATAATATATATATATATATATATATATATATATATATATATATATATATATATATATATATATTATTACGACTTTGATATCGTAATTTAGAAAATGTCCTGGCTCCTAAATGACTGTTTAAACTTCTGTCTAGGGGCATTTAAATTACACTGAACAACACAGCCACTCTCGGACCAGCTTGCACTCATATGTTAAACAATATTAATTATTATATAAGGAAGAACATTAAAACTCACCTATACAAAAATATATCTATATATTAAAGTAACTTATATACAACTTAAAACCTACTACAAAAAAAACACCACACTCCAGTTCACACTAACTACTACTAATGAGTTAAACAGGGAGGCTCCATGACCCCCCTTCACTAATGCCTGGTAAACTAATTACCAGCAGGCAAAAACACCATACAGTACTCTCGCATAAACTGGCCTCTGCATACTAGGGCCTTACAAATAAACCCGAGAGCACTTAAACACTAACAAAATTAAAGTACACACTAAAAAAACCTTACCCAACACCACATACTCACCCCCCTACACCTTGCTTCCTCTGCTCTGTGTACCTACTGCACTAAACACCTTATCCTGTCCTGGCCACTCTGACACGAATAAAACGCGTCCGGATACAGTACAATCCAGGAACTATGGATATATATATATATATATATATATATATATATATATATATATATATATATATATATATATATATATATATATATATATATATATGGAGGGAAGGGTAAAGGAGGTTTTGTGGGCGAGGGGCTTGGACTTCCAGCAAGCATGTGTGAGCGTGTTAGATAGGAGTGAATGGAGACGAATGGTTTTGGGACATGACGATCTGTTGGAGTGTGAGCAGGGTAACATTTTGTGAAGGGATTCAGGGAAACCAGTTAATTGATTTAGTTGGACTTGAGTCCTGGAAATGGGAAGTACAATGCCTGCACTTTAAAGGAGGGTCTGAGATAGTGACAGCTGGGAGGGACTTTTCTCAGCTGTCGTATCTGAGCTCCTCTGCAAAGACAGTGATTATGTATGAGTGTGGTGAAAGTGTTGAATGGTGATGAAAGTATTTTCTTTGGGGATTTTCTTTCTTTTGGGTCACCCTGCCTCGGTGGGAGACGGCCGACTTGTTGAAAAAAAAAAAAAAAAAAAAAAAAATATATATATATATATATATATATATATATATATATATATATATATATATATATATATATATATATATATATATATATATGCAAAAAGATCACAGTAAACAGGTGATATCAAAATATTCAAGACAACTCTATGAAAATAGAGAATTTCCAGGCTTTCGTGACTACTCACATGAGTAGTCACGAAAGCGCTTGGAATTCCTCTATTTTTTCATAGTGGTTGTCTTTATATATATATATATATATATATATATATATATATATATATATATATATATATATATATATATATATATATATATATATATATATATATATATGGACTGCATGCTACTACCAGTAACTACACTGAACGGTGGCTGTCATCACTACACTGAACGGTGGCTGTCATCACTACACTGAACGGTGGCTGTCATCACTACACTGTACGGTGGCTGTCATCACTACACTGAACGGTGGCTGTCATCGCTACACTGAACGGTGGCTGTCATCACTACACTGAACGGTGGCTGTCATCACTACACTGAACGGTGGCTGTCATCATTATACTGAACGGTGGCTGTCATCACTACACTGAACGGTGGCTGTCATCACTATACTGAACGGTGGCTGTCATCACTATACTGAACGGTGGCTGTCATCACTACACTGAACGGTGGCTGTCATCACTATACTGAACGGTGGCTGTCATCACTATACTGAACGGTGGCTGTCATCACTATACTGAACGGTGGCTGTCATCACTATACTGAACGGTGGCTGTCATCACTATACTGAACGGTGGCTGTCATCACTACACTGAACGGTGGCTGTCATCACTATACTGAACGGTGGCTGTCATCACTACACTGAACGGTGGCTGTCATCACTATACTGAACGGTGGCTGTCATCACTATACTGAACGGTGGCTGTCATCACTATACTGAACGGTGGCTGTCATCGTGGAAAATTTAATTAAACGGGCGAGGATCTGGGAGCAGCTGGTGTGGCTGTTATATTTACTGTTTGTGCCGTCACGACCCCTGGCGGCACCCCCTGCCACCACGATCCCTAGCGGCACCCCCTTCCACCACCACCACTCTAGGGGCACCCCAGCCGCCACAACTCCTAGCGGCACCCCTGCCACCACGACCCTAGCGGCACCCTCTGCCACCACCACTCTAGCGGCACCCTTGCCACCACGGCCCCTAACAGCACCCCTGCCGCCACTATCCCTAACAGCACCCCTGCCGCCACGACCCCTGGCAGCCCCCCTGCCACCACCACTATCGGCACTCCTGCCACCACGACCTCTAACGGCACTCCTGCCACCACGATCCCTAATGGCACCCCTGCCGCCACAACCCCCCAGCGGCACCCCTGCCGCCACAACCCCCCAGCGGCATCCCTGCCGCCACGACCCCCAGTGGCATCCGCCGCCGCCGCCAGCAGCGGTGACGGCGTGATTTAATCAATAGACAATAGAGACGGTCGACTGTCTCCCTTTATCTGTCTATTACCTTAACCAGAGTCTCTCTCTCTCTCTCTTCTCTCTCTCTCTCTCTCTCTCTCTCTCTCTCTCTCTCTCCTATTATTCTTTTCATTTTATGAGAAGTTTGTTTTGACTCCTGCCGTTAGCCCTTCTGCCGTTGCCTGTCGTTAACCCTTCTGCCGTTGCCTGTCGTTAGCCCTTCTGCCGTTGCCTGTCGTTAGTCCTGATGTCGTTGCCTGTCGTTAGCCCTTCTGTCGTTGCCTGTCGTTAGTCCAGCTGTCGTTGCCTGTCGTTAGACCTGTCGTTGCCGGTCGTCTAATTAGAAGCAATGAAAATTCAAAATACGAGCCACGACAGTTCAATGTAACAGCAACAGCAGTAACACTTCAAAGTAACAGCCACGACAGTTCAGTGTAGCACAATGACTGTTCAGAGTAACAGCAACGACACGACAAAGTAGCAGTAACGTCATTTCAAATTAACAGCAAACAATAGTTAAAAGTAACAGCAATGACTGTTCAAAGTAACATGAAATAATAGCTTAAAGTAATAGGAACGACAGTTCAAAGTAACAGCTACGACAGTTCAAAGTAACGGCAACGACTATTCAAAGTAACGGCAACGACTATTCAAAGTAAGAATAAATAATAGGCCAAGTAACAACAAAAACAGCAACAACAACAGTTCAAAGTAGCATCAAGGGTAACTCAAACAAATACATTATTATTCAACATTCCCAAAACAAGAATGGAAAAGTTATCGTCAGTGTAATTTGTATCAAAGATAAAGATAGTATTAGACCTGGTCTCTAGTCTCTTTAATTTCTATCCTCCCTCCCTCTCTCTCTCTCACTATCTCTCTCTCTATATATATCTGTCCCTAACAACCTCAATTAACAGTCTCCTTAAATGTTGCTTCTCATTGGTGCTATTCTCTATGTCAATGTGTCTAATATAGGCCCTTAGGGCTGTCTCTCTCTCTCTCTCTCTCTCTCTCTCTCTCTCTCTCTCTTCCCTCGGCTTTCTTAATGTACACCTCTTCGCTTTCCCTTAATTTACTCTCTCCCTACCCATAAGTCGCTCCCTTAATCGAGTTTACCCAATTCCCTCTTCCGCTCTGATATTTCCCCTTTATTCCCTACCCTCATGAATTCTTCTGCTCTCCTCTCATCCATCCCTCTGGTCTCCCCTCAAACGTTCCTTCCATTCCCTCTCTCCCACCTGTTCTCCACTTTTCCTCCCTTTTTATAGCCTCTCCCTCCCTTGTTCTCGTCTCTTCCTGCCTCTGTTCTCCCCTCTCCCTTCCTCCGATTCCCCTTGACCTGGTCTGACCCAGCAGAACCAACATGGGAGGCAAATTGGCGCCGGCCACCACAACAAGGAAAAGGTGGAGCCAATTAACGGAATCCCCTGAAATAATGGTTGAAAAGGTGGGGTGGCAGGGGGGCAGGGGAAGTCAGGGGAGAGGCCTGAATAATGTTCCTGGAACGTCTGGCCCCTTTTGGATCCAGGGCCAAGGAGCTGACGTATGAGGGTCCGTCACACTGCTGATGGAAGTCTGGAAAGAGTACAGAGTGCTGACATAAATCTGGAAAGCGTACCTATTGCTTCTGCTGGAACTTTGGGACATCTGCTTCTGCTGGAAATGTAAGAGATATGCTTCTGCTGGAACAGTGGGATATTCACTTCTGCTGGAAATGTAGGAGATATGCTTCTGCTGAAAGTGTAGAATACCTGCATCTACTGGAAAC
>WNWK01001966.1:190000-238098 GCA_009830355.1 Cherax destructor
AACCCCACCACCCTCCTTCCTTCCCCAACCCCACCATCCTCATTAATTACCTTATTGAAACAAACTCTCCAAGCCAAGGAAAACACACACACACACACACACACACACACACACACACACACACACACACACACACACACACACACACACACACACACACACACACACACACAATCCCAGAAGCAAGTTGAACGATGTATCACTTAGGTACGAGTCACCCCCTTCTCCCTCTCTTTCTTTTACACAGTTTTCTTACGAGCTTAGGTTAAAGTTCCTAACTTTATTTACAAGCCGAGAACTGTTACCTACATCAGCTCATTGAAAAAAAGCCTCTCTCTCTCTCTCTCTCTCTCTCTCTCTCTCTCTCTCTCTCGATATTTTCTCCACTTGAAACATTACACATTCCTATGTTATTGAGAACATATTAATAATTAATAACTGTGAAGGGAACACTTACGTCTCTGACAGCGTCTTGACAGAACTCGCGGTTACTTACTTGTCTTCGAGGTTTTGGTCTCCAGTCAAGTGAACAATGTGTGTGTACATCCCGTCGACGGTACGAGGGTCTCTTTAAGACAGTAAATCACTATTACTCGAACATTAACAACGCCTGTATCCCTAAAACTTGAATAGAGGTTAACACTCCATGTAAACACAAAGACCAATATACACCTCTTAGTGTATATGTATGCGCACAGATGGTGTTTCTCCGCTGCTGGTAAATAATTTACCACCAACACAACAAACAGGTGTCTGAGGACGCAGGACATCCACTGTGAAAAAAATAGTGAAATTCCAAACTCTTTCGTTATTTCTCATATTATCAAGAGAGGAAAATCACGAGAGCGCTTGGAATTTCACTATTTTTTCCACAGTGTTTACATCCATTTAGAGGTACTGGAAATTCTTGTTTTCGATTGGGTGTTGTTGCTGGTCTCTGGGAGACGTCTGCCAATAGAAACTCAGGTTACACAGCTGAAACACCCCCTACACTGACCAGTCATAATCCAAGACTCACGGAATCGCAAATAACACGATTGAAAACGGACCACGGATCGGGTAGGGGTTTGCACCCCAAGTGAGACCGAATCCAAGACCATAAGCGTGGTCTTTGCGTAAACAACTTTTGCATTGATATGTTCATATGTATATATTTATGTGGTATTTTTTTTTTTAATGTTGTATGCAAACTGACTAACTCATCTAACGTTACTAAGAACGTGACATAAATTAGCTTAATCCTAACGAACCAGAAGTCAGCCAGAATTAAATTAGCTTCGTTAAACAAAAGTGAGATATTTCAAGTTCGTAATGTTTATACTGTTTTTTTTTTTCGTGGAGATTGCAACTATAAGGTTGCACTCGGATTGATTCCCTCCAAGAGGAAATGTCTTGATGTCGGTGTAGGCTCTTGATCCGTTTAATAAGAGTACACATCACCATCAAGGGGACGCACTTGGTCAGGTTTAGAAACTCGAGGAGATCCACAGGCTTGCAACAAACCTGGATCCAGAGCTGAGGAGCAGCGAACTTTCACAACCTTAGAAGAAACGCGGACCAGAGGAGATATGATTACGACGTGCAAGATACTCAGAGGTTTGGAGCGAGTAGACTTATCTGAAATGCGAGACACAAAGGGCGAGGAAGGCACAGATGGAAGCTAAAGACAGAGAGGAGCCTCAGGGCTGTTAGGAAATACTTTTTCAGTCTTAGAGCTGCAAATAAGTGGAATGAGTTAGATGAAGACATGGTGGGGGAGGGGTCAAATGCCATACACTGTTTCAAGAGTAGGTACGATAGTGCCCGAAGGGCCAGAAGGCAATAATGCAGAAGATTTCAGTTGAAAATACACACGCACGTACGCACACACACACAGGCACAAACACACACACATACACACCAAGGCCCAGGAGCTATGAATAAACCCTTGCAACCACAAATAGGTGAGTACACACATACACACACATATACACACATACACACACATATACACACACATATACTCACATACACACACATATATACACACACCACGCCCCGATGGCATGGTGGCTAGCGCTCTTGCTTCACACACGGAGGGCCCGGGTTCAATTCCCGGCGGGGCCGAAACATTTCGAAGTGTTTCGTTACACACACACCACACACACACACACATACATACAACATGCCTAGTGTTTAATCGACATGTGCCTAGGACAAAATGGTAACTAACTAACTAACACACGTCTCCTGCAACCACAAATTGATGAGTACACACACACACACACCAAGGCCCAGGAGCTATGAATAAACCCCTGGACCACAAATAGGTGAGTACATACACACACACACACGACCCCTGCAACCACAAATTGATTTGTACACACACACACACACACGGTCTCTCTCTCTCTCTCTCTCTCTCTCTCTCTTTCTCTCTCTCTCACCATCTTGCAAGCCAGCCAACAAACATTCTTCGTGTCAAACATAAACAACAACAATCGCAATAGGTTTTAAAACAAACATGGCGAGGTCTCAATAGTGCCAATCCACCTGCGGTCATTAGGCCGTGAATCCCAGTAGTAATCACAGCACAATAGGCTCTTGCTGTCTAGCTACCCATCTTTCCCTCTACCCCTCCCACCTAAGGGGAAAGACATTTGCATCACCGTAGTTAATTTCCCCTCGAAAAGAGAGTCAAATCTGGGGTCCCGAGTGCAGTGTGTTGCATTGGGAGAGTTATTTCGGGGCTGTAAAGTAACTATCGTCAGTTTATGGCGTATAAAGGAAGCTTAATGGCATCGTTTCAGTATTTTGATATCTAGGCTGTGAGTGAGGCGGTGCTGACTCCCTGGTGGTGCTGACACTGGTGGTGCTGACACTCTGGTGGTGCTTGGGGTGAGAGTGTTTACACACTGGTAGTGGTGGTGGTGAAACAGTGGGGCCGATACACTGTTGCTGGTTGTGTTGGTTACTAGTGGTGGTGGTGGTAGTGGTGGTGGTAGAGAACCACTACCACTGACTCAGGGGGCCTGAATTAGATTCTGACTCGGCCCTGTGGCTGAAAACATTTGACACACACACTTTCAACACAAACTCAGCCGTCTACACCCAGCCAGGTGCCTGACACCTCAGCCAGGTGCCTGAAACCTCAGCCAGGTGCCTGACACCTCATCCAGGGGTCCGACACCTCAGCCAGGTGTCTGAAACCTCAGCCAGGTGTCTGAAACCTCAGCCAGGTGTCTGACACCTCAGCCAGGTGTCTGGCACCTCAGCCAGGTGTCTGACACCTCAGCCAGGTGCCTGACACCTCAGCCAGGTGCCTGACACCTCAGCCAGGTGCCTGACACCTCAGCTAGGTGTCTGACACCTCAGCCAGGTGCCTGACACAATCTAGTGAACCCTAGTCACGTTTCTGACACAACAGTCGAGTTAGAATCTCTATCTCTCTCTCTCTCTCTCTCTCTCTCTCTCTCTCTCTCTCTCTCTCTCTCTCTCTCTCTCTCTCTCTCTCTTCTCTCTCTCTCTTTTGGATACCAAGATTCTCTTGGATTTGGAGGGAAGCGGTAAAAACCGCGTGGGGTTACTCAGCACAAGGAATAGTGAAGACTCGAGCCTCCGTCTGCTTGAATGACCCTCGTACTGAATGACCCTTACGGATTTAGTGCTTTCTCTTGAACATGGCAATAATAATAATAATAATAATAATAATAATAATAATAATAATAACAGCAATAATGATAATAATAATAATAATAATAATAATAATAATAATAATAACAATAATATTTTCGACTCTTGGAGTCGACTTCTTTGGTTGAAGGGAAATGGATCGTCCAAGAGGTATAAATAATATGATAAAGGCAATTATTATTATTATTATCCTCATTATTATTATTATTATTATTATTATTATTTTAAAACTGTTGGTGTTGTTGTTGCAATTACCACTAATATGACAAGCTTAATGGCTTCCTGTTGCAAGGGTTGTACCACAGCTCCCGGTCCTTACCACCACCGAGGCGTCCCCTCACCGCAGACACACACACACACAATCACTCAAACAATATCTCTCCACTTACCGTTGCCTCTCCAATCTATCACTCGACGCCCGCCGCTTGTTCCACTCGTTAACTCTCGTTCTCAAGTCGTAATTCCACCCGATTTTCCCCCCCGTATTATGTCTCGTTTTCTCGGTGGGTATGTGGTCTTCTTCCTCTTCTTGTTCTTCTTCTTGTTCTTCTTGTTCTTCTTATTCGCCTTCTTCATCTTCTTTTCTACTTCTTCTTTGCCTATTGCTAGCAGTAACAGGCTAAGTGGCCAGTAACTGGTATGCGTCTTAGCGGGAGAAATAATAATAATAAAAATAATAATAATAATAATAATAATAATAATAATAATAATAATAATAATAAGAGAGAGAGATTATATCCAGCAACTCAGTCATTTCCCATGACTCTAAATTTATATAACCGTGTAGGGGACAGGAAGTGGTGCATTGGGATCCCCATAGCCTCTTCCTTCCCCAGGAGGCCACCCATAAGTAAGTAAGTTTATTCAGGTATACACAAATACATTTACATAGATTATTATACATAGCAGCATATGTGTAGAGAATCTAGGATAACCCCAAAAAGTCAGACAGAGTGACTTATTTCCATTGGGGCCCATAACAGTCGACTCAACTCCATGTGACTATTTACGGCCTAGTGAACACGGAAGTGGAGTGGTGAACGGGCAGCAGTTATCGTGGGAGGGGGAGGGGGGGGGGGACTCAAATAAACGACTCGTTCATGACTCGAACCCGCTATGATTTGATTGCGAACAGACTACCTGTCGTCTATTGATGGCTCCGAGACGCAGCATCTCCCCCTGAGCCTCGCGCTGGGTCTCGTCGATAATAATAATAATAATAATAATAATAATAATAATAATAATAATATCTTTATTTACTACAAGTACATGTACATGGTATACAGGCCTAGCTGACATCAGTGACATACTACTATATAGAAAGTCCCTTGTTATGCTGAGCATTTCGGGCAGATTAGGTCAGTGTCCCAGGATGCGACTCACACCAGTCGACTAACACCCAGGTACCCATTTTACTGATGGGGAACATAGACAACAGGTGTAATGAAACACGCCCAATGTTTCTGCCCTGGCTGGGAATCGAACCCAGGCCCTCGCCGTGTGAAGCGAGAGCTTTAGCCACCAGAGCGAGTGGGTCGGACTCTCGCTGCTTGCGGGACGCAGTCTGGCGAAGACGCGGTCATTCGAGGATTGATCTTTCAGAGTTTCGATCGAAAATCATATTCAGTTAAAAGTGTATCGATATTTTGCTGAAATGAAATATGTCGGAAAATGCCTCCAACTACTCTGAAAAGACGGAATATGAACAGTCAAAGTGTGGATTTGCGTAAGTGGAACTACTCCCACAGTGTTTTCTAGGCTCAACACAGTGGTATGGATTTGTGTTTGTGGATTAGGAACTACTCCCTCCAGTATTTTCCATTCACAGTGGTATGGATTTGTGTAAGATTAAGAAGCACTCCAGTATTTTCCATGGGTCACTTGTATCTCTCCAGTCTGCGCTTCCAGGACGATTTGATATCTTCCCAATAATTAAAGCATTTGAATTAAATGCGAGCAAGGGAAGTTCCTGATCATCTTCCAGATACACAGTTTCCCCAATTCCCTTAAAAAAGTGGGACTGTTAGTGTGCAGCAATATTCCAACATCCCATGTAAAGTATGCAAGCCACATGTCTTTACTGGCTTGGCGTTTCTTGTTTTGTAGATTTTAGTTAACTCTATCCTCTTCCATCTCCAGTTATCATTAAATAAAATAATACAAAATATAGATACCCCTCCATCTTGGAAGGTTGTTTACAGACCTCCCCTCGTATATATATACTGGCTCCCTACTTTCGTGCTCCTGTGTGACTTGTAAATGGTCCAAATTGGACCGAAACGTCGTCATAAGTATCTATGTGCTGGTTATTTGTGTATTGTTCCAGTCACTGTATTATGGCTTTTTGTTCCTCATGAGGACTAGTGTGGGTAGCAATGTTGATCCTTTGGGCACTCCGTTCGTCACTCTTGCCCAGCCTAATACTTTCTCTGTCTTCTGCTCCTCAAATATACGTTGACTAAAAAAATAAAATTGCAGATACCTGTTCTCTAGTTTGCGAATTGAGTCTCTGATGAGGTACTATGACTCGCTTGACAATACACTCACCTCAATGTGTCCGTGGTTCAACTCCCAGCACCGGTGGAAACGTTAGGTATGCTTCCTTACATCTGCTGCCCGTTTTCACCTAGCAGTAAGTAGGTACCCGGGTTTTAGTCGACTGTTATGCGGGGCATCTTGGGGGGGGGGGTAGTGTTCCTCAGATAGGGCTGAGGTTTGAAATGAGGTGAGGTAGAATAACACCTCTTAGCCTGTAAAATACATTTGTGTAAAAAAAACTACCGATCTCTTTCTTGCTTTACAGTCGTTATTCTCCCATAAACCACTATAAGTTCCGTGAGGCAGGATTTGCCATTCATGAATTCATGCCGGCACTCTGTCATGAAACACTTTCTCTACAGGTGTTCGATCAATCTCTTTCTGATAATCTCTTCTTACACTTTGGATAATATGCTTGTGATAGCAGCGCGTGATTTAGTGCCTCATGTCTGTCTTCTTGTTGATATATTGGCATCAAATTGCTGGGTTATTTAAGTTGTCCGGTAATGATGTCGTTTCCAGTGATATAGTATGGGGTCATCACTCTTGGTCTGCACAAGACTTCAGATGCTTCTTTTAGTATCCACAGTGTTACACTGTCTTCGGCGTGTCGAGATCTCCGACCTGCTCTAACACTTCTTTCCTTGTTGTTTGAACCTCCTCCAGTTTTATTATTTTACTCCTCATCTCTCCTTCTTTCTGGTACTACACGATTTTCCTCCAGTTATACATACAATAATATTTAGACTTAATGTGTGGTTAATGGTTTTTAAGGAGAATTCATGATTTATCCCTGCTATAACTGATGTGTTCAGGGTCGGCTCTCCTTCTCTCGGTGCTTGTGGTTGGAAATGCTGAAATACTGAAATGTCAACATGATTCTTAAAGAGGTATACAGAAAGTCAATCGACTCCTCTCAGTTGTGTCGCCTCCTTAACATGTTGAGGGAAAAGGCATTTAAAGTCTTCCATAACTGCTTCTATCCATCATCTGTGTTCTCCGCGTCTCTTCTCTCCCTGGAGGGTCACAGTTCTCCAAGTCAATTTTGTTCTGTGATTGAAGTTTCCCATAATAAATTTTCTTCGCCTCAGACTTACTCACATGTTGTTGGCTAACGATTTAAAGTCCTGTTGCATGCACTAGTGTCAGTACTATGTACTCCAGCCTTACACCAGTGTCAGTACTATGCACTCCAGCCTGTACTCTCACTAGTGCTCGACCATTATGGGCCCCTCTGACTCCTACTCTGGGCTCATTAAGGCTAGTCAGTGAATAAATGCTTTAGAAAACCGAAAAGTTGATAATTGTGCGACATTTGGGTATCTTTAGATTAGAAACGTTTCGCCAGCCAGTGGGTTCTTCAGTCCAGTGCAGAGGAAGGTGGAAGATAAGGAGGAGTCTGAGGTAATCAGTCCCTTAGCCTGGAGTGGATGTGTTCAGTCCATCAGTCTTGATGGTCTGAACGCAGCAAGGTTAGCATGAATATTTAATAACGTCATAAAGAATGCCATAATCCCTAAAATAGGGATTAAGCTCTCACCTCTGGGTGTAAGTATCCCAAAACATGTTGTGTTGCCCTCTCCGAGAGGTTTTTGGTTGTTCTGCTGCTGTCTTGTCGCTGTGTAAGCCTTTTGCTGTTGGGTGGTGGGTTGTATATTACTGTCACCTTGATTTGTATTCACTGGAATGCAGGCGAGAAAGATACATGAAAATATACGCGGAAAATCTTAGAGGGATCAGTACTAAACCTACACACGAAAATCACTCCCTGCGAAAGCAAAAGACTCGGCAGGAGATGCAACATTCCCCCAATGAAAAGCAGGGGCGCCACGAGTACATTAAGAGAAATCACAGTAAGTGTCAGGGGCCCAAGACTGCTTAACTGCCTCCTAGCATACATAAGGGGGATTACCAATAGACCCCTTGCTGTCTTCAAGAAGGCGCTGGACAGGCACCTAAAGTCAGCACCTGATCAGCCGGGCTGTGGTTCGTACGTCGGTTTACGTGCGGCCAGCAGTAACAGCCTGGTTGATCAGTCCCTGATCCCCCACGAGGCGTTTCGAGGGGCGTTGACCCCCCTAAACCCTCTCAAGGCACTAATACCTTAGAACTTTCATTGGTTAGGTTTCTGTTACTGTAGCTGAAGAACTTACAGCTACTTAGGTTATCTAATTCCACAAATCTTCAGTGAGAGAGAGAGAGAGAGAGAGAGAGAGAGAGAGAGAGAGAGAGAGAGAGAGAGAGAGAGAGAGAGAAGAGAGAGAGAGAGAAGAGAGAGAAGAGAGAGAGAGAGAGAGAGAGAGAGAGAGAGAGAGAGAGAGAGAGAGAGAGAGAGAGAGAGCAGCAGCATCAGATGATGCTCCTTAGTAGAATTTCCAACGTATGTATAAGCAGAATCGAGGGAAATGGAAGGTAACAGGTGTAGCAATAGATAAAATATCAGCAGTAGCAAAATAAGAGAAGGCTAGGAGGTAGGACAGGAGGTAGGGCAGGAGGTAGGACAGGAGGTGGGGCAGGAGGTAGGGCAGGAGGTAGGGCAGGAGGTAGGACAGGAGGTGGGGCAGGAGGTAGGACAGGAGGTAGGACAGGAGGTGGGGCAGGAGGTAGGGCAGGAGGTAGGGTAGGAGGGAGGACACGGTGGATGGGAAGGGCAGGTCAGAGAAGGCAGCAGCAGCAGCAGCAGCTACCAGCAGAGGGTTGCTGCCCGCCGGAACACTCCTCTGCCAGAATGAGAAGATTTCGTGCGAATCCGCTTGACCCGCGGCGCTTGGCGTCCGTCGCGGGCCAGACACACGCCATAATCAACCCTAATACCCTGCCACCTTGGGCTCATTACCCCTGGTTTTCACGACACAGCCAGCACCCTACTCATTATAAGCGAGTTGAACCCTTCTGTCGGGCGTGCGGAAGGGCGCTCGCCCCTACCCAGGGGCATGATGTCGTGAGGGATGGCTGTCACAGGGTAAAATGGGACTTGAGAGAGGCGGCCACAGGGGTCAGTTACCCTGGCGGCGACCCCAAACGTGCGAATGTGACGTCTGACGACCATTTCTCCCAGCCACCTGACAACTCACTCCTAAGTACCACTCACAGAGACGCCAGTCCCAATACACGTTCGGGGAATTGTGGTCTGGCTCGCGTTGCTTCGAAGCAACGGCACCAGCTTGACGTTCCCTACCCGGTGAAAACTAACATAGAGTCGCCCCGACTTCAAGACACTCGCGGGGCTTCGAAGCAACGGCACAAGCATTGAGTTTCCTACCCCAGGAAACCAATAGAATCGCCCCAACTGCAAGAAACCTGCTGTGCTTCGAAGCAACGGCACCAGAGTGAAGTTTCTACCACAGAAACCAATAGAATCGCCCTAACGGCGAGAAACCTGCGTTGCTTCCAAGCAACAGCCACCGCAAGAAGTTTCCTAAGCCAGAAAACCAGCACAAGACTCACTTCGCCTACCACAAACTTTTCCCTGACACCTGACAGACTTCTCGAGTGAAAATCTCTGTCATAAACAATTGAACGAAAACACATCAACAACTCCATTGCAGTGGTAAATCAGAAACTTGCAGCTCAGATACAATGGCTACGTCGAAGCTCCGATGCAATGGGAAGAGACGTACCATGTATGGGAAGAACAACAGCAGAGAGAATAATCTACTATGGGAGAAACAGACTGTCTTGAAATGGCGGCCACTGGAGTCCTGACTTATGTAAATGTTGCGGGATGTTGTGTCTGGTGTGATGCTGGTGTTGTGTTGTGTCTGGTGTGATGCTGGTGTTGTGTTGTGTGTGTCTGGTGTGATGCTGGTGTTGTGTCTGGTGTGATGCTGGTGTTGTGTTGTGTCTGGTGTGATGCTGGTGTTGTGTCTGGTGTGATGCTGGTGTTGTGTCTGGTGTGATGCTGGTGTTGTGTCTGGTGTGATGCTGGTGTTGTGTTGTGTCTGGTGTGATGCTGGTGTTGTGTCTGTGTTGTGTGCTGGTGTTGCTGGTGTGTGTCTGGTGTGATGCTGGTGTTGTGTCTGGTGTGATGCTGGTGTTGTGTCTGGTGTGATGCTGGTGTTGTGTTGTGTCTGTGTGATGCTGGTGCTGGTGTTGTGTCTGGTGTGATGCTGGTGTTGTGTCTGGGTGTGATGCTGGTGTCTGTGTTGTGTCTGGTGTGATGCTGGTGTTGTGTCTGTGATGCTGGTGTGTGTCTGGTGATGCTGGTGTTGGTGTCTGGTGTGATGCTGGTGTTGTGTTGTGTCTGGTGTGATGCTGGTGTTGTGTTGTGTGAGCTGGTGTTGTGTCTGGTGTGATGCTGGTGTGTGTGTGCTGTGTCGTAGCTGGTGTTGTGTGTCTGGTGTGATGCTGGTGTTGTGTGCTGGTGTGATGGCTGGTGTTGTGTTGTGTCTGGTGTGATGCTGGTGTTGTGTTGTGTCTGGTGTGATGCTGGTGTTGTGTTGTGTCTGGTGTGATGCTGGTGTTGTGTTGTGTCTGTGTGATGCTGGTGTTGTGTTGTGTCTGTGTGATGCTGGTGTTGTGTTGGTCTGGTGTGATGCTGGTGTTGTGTTGTGTCTGTGTGATGCTGGTGTTGTGTTGTGTCTGTGTGATGCTGGTGTTGTGTTGTGTCTGGTGTGATGCTGGTGTTGTGTTGTGTCTGTGTGATGCTGGTGTTGTGTTGTGTCTGGTGTGATGCTGGTGTTGTGTTGTGTCTGGTGTGATGCTGGTGTTGTGTTGTGTCTGGTGTGATGCTGGTGTTGTGTTGTGTCTGGTGTGATGCTGGTGTTGTGTTGTGTCTGGTGTGATGCTGGTGTTGTGTTGTGTCTGGTGTGATGCTGGTGTTGTGTTGTGTCTGGTGTGATGCTGGTGTTGTGTTGTGTCTGGTGTGATGCTGGTGTTGTGTTGTGTCTGGTGTGATGCTGGTGGTTGTGTCTGGTGTGATGCTGGTGTTGTGTTGTGTCTGTGTGATGCTGGTGTTGTGTTGTGTCTGGTGTGATGCTGGTGTTGTGTTGTGTCTGTGTGATGCTGGTGTTGTGTTGTGTCTGGTGTGATGCTGGTGTTGTGTTGTGTCTGGTGTGATGCTGGTGTTGTGTCTGGTGTTGTGTATGCTGGTGTTGTGTTGTGTCTGGTGTGAGTGTGGTGTTGTGTCTGGTGTGATGCTGGTGTTGTGTTGTGTCTGGTGTGATGCTGGTGTTGTGTCTGTGTTGATGCTGGTGTGATGCTGGTGTTGTGTTGTCTGGTGTGATGCTGGTGTGTGTATGTCTGGTTGTGTCTGGTGTGATGCTGGTGTTGTGTTGTGTCTAGTGTGATGCTGGTGTTGTGTTGTGTCTGGTGTGATGCTGGTGTTGTGTTGTGTCTAGTGTGATGCTGGTGTTGTGTTGTGTCTGGTGTGATGCTGGTGTGATGCTGGTGTTGTGTTGTGTCTGGTGTGATGCTGGTGTTGTGTGTCTGGTGTGATGCTGGTGTGTGCTGGTGTGATGCTGGTGTGATGCTGGTGTGATGCTGGTGTGATGCTGGTGTGATGCTGGTGTGATGCTGGTGTGATGCTGGTGTTGTGTTGTGTCTGGTGTGATGCTGGTGTTGTGTTGTGTCTGGTGTGATGCTGGTGTTGTGTTGTGTCTGGTGTGATGCTGGTGTTGTGTCTGGTGTGTGCTGGTGTGATGCTGGTGTTGTGTCTGGTGTGATGCTGGTGTTGTGTTGTGTCTGGTGTGATGCTGGTGTTGTGTTGTGTCTGGTGTGATGCTGGTGTTGTGTCTGGTGTGATGCTGGTGTTGTGTTGTGTCTGGTGTGATGCTGGTGTTGTGTTGTGTCTAGTGTGATGCTGGTGTTGTGTTGTGTCTGGTGTGATGCTGGTGTTGTGTCTGGTGTGATGCTGGTGTTGTGTTGTGTCTAGTGTGATGCTGGTGTTGTGTCTGGTGTAGTCATCTATATGTCCTCACTATTTAATTGCTGGACTCGAGCTCAGCTCCTGGCCCCTCCACTTCTCTAGCCGTTACTAGGTTTAATGTCTCTTGGTTTCCTAAGCCCTGTCATCCCTATCCTTAAAGCTGTGTATGATTCCTTATCTTCAACATATCGTTGTCTAGGTCATTCTCCTTTCCGACCACTCTGTTTTCAACTTCCTCCTATCCCCTCTTGTACCCGTTTCCAGGCTCTCAGCAGTCTTTCCCTATCCTATAAATTCCTCTCAGTATTTTGTATGCCCTTATCGTGTCTCCCTTGGTCCTTCTGTTCTCGAATGTAGCAAGGTTTAGCTCCACCAGCCTCTCCTAACAGCTTATTTCCCAGAGCTCCGGGACTAATCTCTCTGCAAACCTCTGCTCTTTACACAAATAACCCGCATGTAGGAGAGACTGACGACGACGTTTCGGTCCGACTTGGACCATTTACAAAGTCACACTGTGACTTGTAAATGGTCAATGTCGGACAGAAACGTCGTCGTCAGTTTCTCTCTGCTGTGTGAGGGTTATTTGAGTATTGTTCCTTTTTGTTATTTTCTCTGCTCCTTTTCCTGTTTCTTGGTGTACTTGACAAGGTGTGGGTTCCACACTGGTGCTGCGTACTCCACGATGGGCCTGGTATATGCCGTAGTGTTATGAATGACTCCTTGTTATAGATTCTGAAAACTAATATTAGATTTGCCCGTTTACTGCGGAGGTTATGCGGTTGATGTGCGCCCCAGGCGATATGCTTGGTTCTATGCTCACCCCGAGGCCCTTCTCATAGAGCGAGGTTTGTAGCCTTTGTGACCCGAGCCTATACTCCGTTTCTGGTCTTCTCTGCCCTTCCCGAATTTTCATAGCTTTGCATTTGCTCGAGTTAAATTCTGAAAGCTACTTGTCAGGCCAGACCTGCAGCTGGTCCAGGACCATTTGAATTCTTTCCTGGTTCTCACCTCTTTGTATTCTCATCCACTTCTCATCATCTGCCAACGAGGATATCCCCTGACTCTATCTCTTCCGCCATATCAATTACATACACAAGAAACACCATCGGTCCAAGAACTGATCCTTGTGGAACCCCGCTCGTCACACTCGCCCATTCCTCCTTCCAGATAGTAACTCGCTGTTTCCTTCCCGTTATGTATTCCTTGATCCACAGTAGTGCCTTCTCCGTTATTCCTGTCTGGTCCTCTAGCTCTTGTCCCGGTCTCTTGTGCGGTACTGTGTCAAAAGCCTTCTTGCAGTTTGAAAATATGCAATTTACCCGATACCTACTCTCTCTCTCTCTCTCTCTCTCTCTCTCTCTCTCTCTCTCTCTCTCTCTCTCTCTCTCTTTCATCTGTCTTACTTTTTTGTGTTGCTATTTGTGTATTGTGTTCCATTTAGTGTGATAAGCAATCCAATTCTGCGGAGTTCTGCTGTGTTGCGTCTTGCTGCGCAGTGCAGTAGTCTGCGCTGCGCAGAATCTTATCGGTGTTATAGTGCAGTGGAATTGTGCGAAGTGCAATAGCGGCTTTGCATTTTGCGCAAGGATGTGGTGGCACTGTGATTTGCGCAGGGGATATCGGCTTTATATTCTGCGCAGCGCAATGGTGGCGCTGCATGTTTGCACAGTGAAATAGTGACGTGGTATTCTGCGCAGTGAAAATGCGGCGTTATATTTTAATCCGTGAAATTGTGGCTCTGAATTGTGCGCAGTGAATAGTGGCATTGTGAGTGATGGTGTCGTGCACTGCGCCGTGATATGGTGTTGCACTGATGCGCAGTGCAAATGAAATAGAAAAGTGAGTCCACCCAAAAACCGGTTCAAGCGCAGTGTGATGGCGCAATTCGGCTTCGCGTAGTGTTACAGCCCTGTTTGATACGAGGGAATAGCATGTGCGCATCTGCGCAGTGCGACGACAACTGTAGGAGCCTCAACAGCTGTGTAAGGGTAAGCGCACGCGTTATTGGTGCGCATTGAAGCGCATTTTGTCTCAGGTTGCCTAATGAATAAACCAAACAAGTGTTTTATACATGTATACATCTGGTTTAAGTACCGTGGAGTAAGTCTCTTTTATTAATATGTATACAATTGGTTTATGTATTTTTCTTATTTATTATGAGGTATTTCTAAGCATTTTTAAATATAATTTTGTGTGGTTATAAGGTATGAAGTTTGTGTGTGTGTGTACTCACCTAATTGTGGTTGCAGGGGTCGAGACTCAGCTCCTGGCCCCGCCTCTTTATTGATCGCTACTAGGTCCTCTCTCTCCCTGCTCCATGAGCTTTATCATACCTCGTCTTAAAACTATGTATGGTTCCTGCCTCCACTACATCACTTGTTAGAATATTCCACTTCCTGACAACTCTATGGCTGAAGAAATACTTCCTAACATCCCTTTGACTCATCTGAGTCTTCAACTTCCAATTGTGACCCCTTGTTTCTGTGTCCCCTCTCTGGAACCTCCTGTCTCTATCCACCTTGTCTATTCCACGCAGTATTTTGTATGTCGTTATCATGTCTCTCCTAACCTTCCTGTCCTCCAGTGTTGTCAGGCCGATTTCCCTTAACCTTTCTTCGTAGGACAATCCCATTAGCTCTTGGACTAGTCTTGTCGCAAACCTTTGCACTTTCTCTAATTTCTTGACGTGCTTGACCAGGTACGGGTTCTAAACTGGCGCTGCATACTCTAGTATGGGCCTGACGTGCACGGTGTACAGTGTCTTGAACGATTCCTTACTAAGGTATGGGAACGCTATTCTCAGGTTTGCCAGGCGCCCATATGCTGCAGCAGTTATCTGGTTGATGTGTGCTTCCGGAGACGTGCTTGGTGTTATACTCATCCCAAGATCTTTTTCCTTGAGTGAGGTTTGCAGTCTTTGGCCACCTAGCCTATACTCTGTCTGCGGTCTTCTTTGCCTTTCCCCGGTCTTCATGACTCTGCATTTGGCGAGGTTAAATTCGAGAAGCCAGTTGCTGGACCAGGTGTCCAACATGTCCAGGTCTGTGTGTGTGTTGAATTCCCACTTAGATTTAGGTAGAGTGATGAAAAGTCTTGATCCCCTTACATTTATCAAGAAATCTTTTAATCAAGTAAGCCCCTGTTCTTCAGTCAGGGAATTTTTACAGAGACTTTTTTTTCCTTTATTAAGGTGGGATTTTTTTTGTGTGCAGATTTAGGACCAGTCCCTCTGGAACCTTTATCGCCTACGTTCCAAGAAATACAGTTCGTTCCAGCAATTTCTGTTCTTCCCTGAATTTATGCAAATAATGAAGGTGCTCTGAACACTTTCTAAATCTGTGATTTCGCCTGCCCTAAAAGGTGACGTTAGTGTACAACAATATTGTACATGAATTGTATACAATACCTATAGGATGAAGAATTAGACACAAGTGCAACATCTGGGTATCTTTAATTGTAGACTTTTCGCCTCCAGGGGCTTTATCAATACAAATTTAAGGACATAATGAGAAGACTGTAGAACTATATTTAAAAGATGAGGTAATCAGACCCTCAGCCTTGGAGCTGGTGAAGAACACCGTAGTACTGAAGACTCTGAAGATTCTTCAAGACTGAGGGATTAATTACCTCATCTTTTGTATATAGTTCTACAATCATCACATTATGTTCTTAAATTACTTTTGATAAAGCCACTGGATCGCAAAACGTCTACAAATAAGGATACCCAGACGTTGCCCATGTTTCTACTTCCGCAACAATATTTCAGTCTAGGGAGAACACGTGACTTACGGAGTTTCAACTCTGGTTTACCTTCTCTTGTTTTGACGGGTCTACATATTATTCCATATGTTTACCTTGTCATAATAACATGACAGCTTCTGTTATCGTCCCAGGAGCTCCAGCTCCGGGTCTCACCTCTTAACTCACCATGGACTGATGTGAAATACCCTTATCATACACACACAGTCTCCAACCATGTCATACACAGTCTTGAACTTGTGTATGGAGTTGTCCTCCACTGCTTCCTCTACCAGTTCGACTTCTCTTATAACCATAAGTCTGATTTACTTTTACCTGGCCATTCTAACGTTCATCCATGTTTTCAGTTTTAAACTACGTTCCAAAGCGCCTGCTTCATGCATTTTTAATAAGGTTATTCTTATCCGCCCTGTCAGGTGCTTTCAAATATCCTGTATGTCGTGGTAATGTTTTCCCTTAGTTCCTATAAGGGCATAAAATTCAGTTATTTTAGTTTCTTGCGGTAGTTGAGTCTCCTCCAGCTGTTGTCTAGTGTAACTCCTGAAAGTGCTGAATGCAGAAGCTGTCATATCTTCCCTGAAGTGTGCTCAAGGATGTTGTTATTTAGGTCCTTCAAGGATTTACGCACCTCCTCCAGACCATCCGCAGTGATAGATCATTGTAAATATTTTCTTACAGGGATGTACTCCGTCTGTGGTCTTCTCTTTCTCTTCCCCTATTTGCATGGTCCGGATATCACTGTAGTCCTCATCTTTGTTCGTCTCATTGTTTCGTTGGGCGCAAACCTAACGTGGCTTAGAACTTAAAATAATAACAATAATAGCAGCAATAATAATAATAATAATAAATAATAATAATAATAATAATAATAATAATAATAACAGCTGACACTGACCAAGTGTTAAAACACCTCATTCAGAATTGAGCATCAATTACTTACGCATATTCTTCAATATTTCCAATATCTGTAATATTTCCTCACTATTTTATGAGTGCTGGTCTGAGACCATTAACAACTGTATTAATATATCTATCTATCTGTCCCTCCTTATACTCCATTTATCCAAATCGTCTATATTTTTCTTACGGATTTAATCTAAATATTTTTATGTCCTACGCAGGATGGGATTTTGGCCTCAGTTGCAAAAATAAGAGATATTCATATTAGATGTATATAAACTTTCTTGCACGCCCTTAATATACATTATAAACATTGCTGGGACAAGAATAAATTCCTGTGGTAGCCGGCTATGGAAATTCGCTCCTGATGAGAATATATTTCGTATCACTGAACACATTTACCTTTCAGAAGACTTTGAAATTTGGTTTTGCATCGAGTTGTTTTAATTTATTCTTGTGTTGTTGCCTATAATTCAAATTAGTCTTGTGTTGTTTCAGTTTATTCTTGTCTTATTTCAGTTTATTCTTTCGCTGTTTCAATTATTCTTGTGTTTCAATTTATTCTTGTGTTATTTTAATTAATACCTGTGTTCTTTTAATTTATACCTGTGTTGTTTCAATTTATTCTTGTGTTGTTTCAATTTATTCTTGTGCTGTTTCAATTTATTCTTGTGTTGTTTCAATGTATTTATGTGTTGTTTCAATTTATTCTTGTGTTGTTTCAATTTATTCTTGTGTTGTTTCAATTTATTCTTGTGCTGTTTCAATTTATTCTTGTGTTGTTTCAATTTATTTATGTGTTGTTTCAATTTATTCCTGTGTTGCTTCAATTTATTCTTGTGTTGTTTCAATTTATCCTTGTGTTGCTTCAATTTATTTTTTATGCTGTTTCAATTTATCCTTGTATTGCTTCAATTTATTCTTGTGTTGCTTCAATTTATTCCTGTGTTGATTCAATTTATTCCTGTATTGTTTCAATTTATTCCTGTGTTGCTTCAATTTATTCCTGTGTTGCTTCAATTTATTCTTGTGTTGTTTAAATTTATTCTTGTGTTGTTTCAATTTATTATTGTGTTGTTTCAATTTATTCTTGCGTTGTTTCAATTTATTCTTGTATTTCAATTTATTCTTGTGTTTCAATTTATTCTTGTGTTGCTTCAATTTATTCCTGTGTTGCTTCAATTTATTCCTGTGATGTTTCAATTTATTCCTGTGTTGTTTCAATTTATTCCTGTGTTGCTTCAATTTATTCCTGTTTTGTTTTAATTTATTCTTGTGTTGTTTCAATTTATTATTGTGTTGTTTCAATTTATTCTTCTGTTGCTTCAATTTATTCTTGTGTTGCTTCAATTTATTCCTGTGTTGCTTCAATTTATTCCTGTGTTGCTTCAATTTATTCTTGTGTTGCTTCAATTTATTCCTGTATTGTTTCAGTTTATTCCTGTGTTGTTTCAATTTATTCCTGTGTTGTTTCAATTTATTCCTGTGTTGCTTCAATTTATTCCTGTTTTGTTTTAATTTATTCTTGTGTTGTTTCAATTTATTATTGTGTTGTTTCAATTTATTCTTCTGTTGCTTCAATTTATTCTTGTGTTGCTTCAATTTATTCCTGTGTTGCTTCAATTTATTCTGTGTTGCTTCAATTTATTCTTGTGTTGCTCAATTATTCCTGATTGTTTAGTTTATTCTGTGTTGTTTCAATTTATTCCTGTTTGTTTCAATTTATTCCTGTTTTGTTTTAATTTATTCTTGTGTTGTTTCAATTTATTATTGTGTTGTTTCAATTTATTCTTCTGTTGCTTCAATTTATTCCTGTGTTGCTTCAATTTATTCTTGTGTTGCTTCAATTTATTCCTGTATTGTTTCAGTTTATTCCTGTATTGTCCTTCAAGGGTTGTATTTGCACGTGAAGATTTTTTTTTCATAGTAAGGTTTCAGCCATATTATTTTTCTTTATTGTTTAGCTCAGGGTTCTTCTTTTTCTTCTTCTTCTTCTTCTTCTTCTTCTTGCCTGTTGCTTATTTATCATGTCTTCGTGTAATCTCATGCGTGGTTTTCACGTCTTCTTATTTCCTCTTATCAGTGAGACTTTCGGTTTTCTTCCTAAGTCATATATATATATATATTTTTAATCTAGGAAGCATTTTGGGCTATTTTTTTTTTTTGTAGTTCGCATATATATTTTATTTTTGTATATGCCATTTTAGTTCTAATTTATGTACCTAGTAAGAGGTTTTTAGTGTTTTAGAGATGATTGTAAGAGTTTTTTCTGGGTTACAATACCCTGTTGTTCAGCGGCGATCGTACGATAGGAGGGACACTCATGCGATTGACGCGATATTTTCTGGTGGCAACGTTTCGCTCTCCTGGAGCTTCTTTCAAGCCGTCGACGAAGCTCCTGGAGAGCGAAACGTTGCCACGCTCAAATGTCGCGTTAGATGCACACGTGTCCTTTCCACTAACGTATTGTGGGTAATTCAAGCAACAGCGTTACCACAGTCGTCCGGCAGTGACGGTACCTCGGCGCCTCTCAGTGACTTCTTAATATTTACAACACTCCATTTTCAGTTTCTGTCACTCCTAACGTATCCATATTAAACTCCCTCGTCCATATATTACTCCACTTGTTCAATAGTTGTTTTTTTAGCTCAGGGTGTCAGGGTGTTTTTATAGTTATTTTCTTCCCAGGGTGCGGTGGGCACAATAAGAGAACACTATGTCAACATCCGTGATCCGAGATTATTTAACATCTTACCAGAAGATGTCAGAAACACAGCTGGGACAAGTGTAGAAGCTTTTAAGAGGAAACTGGATAAATATCGACACCAGATGCTTGATCAACCAGGCTGTGATGGATATGTGGATCAGCGGGCTACCAGCAACAACAGCCTGGTTGATTAGGCTAGCACCAGACGAGCCTGGCCCATGGCAGGGCTCCGGGAGTAGAAAGACTCTCGGAACTCATCAAAGGCATCTTCGGGGTCCCAGGAATTTGAATTCTTTTGCAAAGTCGTTTATATAAATTAGAAACATTACCGGGGCAAGTAGCGACTTCTTATATCACCTCGTTCGTAAACTTATGATGAGAACAATTCACCTGTCTCATCGTTCTCATTTGTTTTTCCTTCAAAGGGGGAAAAAAAAAAGTCTCTCATCCGCCGTAACAGTTTCCAATTTATCTCTCCTATGTTTGGCACTTTCCAGATTAGATTTTTTCGCCAGCTTTATCAAAATCTAAATTTATGCATTTCTGTCTATCCCTTTCTTAAATAATTCAGGTGAGTATCGTAGCAGTTAACTTATTCCACATTCAGAGGAATTTCCTGGAGGAAATCCCAATTGTTTTCTTGTTAGAAGATTTTGTGATGCTGAAATGTTATATTCTATTCAGTTAGATAAAAGAACACAAGTGCAAGTAGCGAGACATTTTATTGTGGCAACGTTTCGCTCTCCAGGAGTGTTTCTAAACTGCTTTCATAATGAAGCATGTCAAAAGACAGGCCTATGGTTTCACTATAGGCATAGTGTGAACGATTTTCCATTTGATGAATTAAGACACTATTGCAACACTTGGGTATCTTGAAGCCAACCAGTGGCTTCATCAGTCCAATACAGAGAAGAATGGTTGAATATCAGAAGGAGTTTGAGGTAATCAGTCCCTCAACCTGGAATTTGAGGTAATCACTCCCTCAGGCTTGATGGGCTAATTACATCGACTCCAGGCTGAGGGACTAATTACCTCAAACAACTTCTGATCTTCAACTATTCTTCTTTGTATTGGACTGATGAAGCCACTCGTGGGCGAAACGTTTCCACAATAGAGATACACAAGTGTTGCACAAGTATCTAATTCATCATCCACTCGTTTCTCTGAATTATTTATCTCGATTTTTCCATCTCTCTCCAAAAATTCTTTTTTTGTGTATCTTAGCTCATCTCTACATTCTGCTAAGACCTCCTCTGATATATTTTTAACATCTCTTTAAACAATTATATTTTAGTAAATACCTGATTTTTTAACATTATATTTTAGTAAATACCTGATTTTTTAACATTATATTTTAGTAAATACCTGATTTTTTAACATTATATTTTAGTAAATACCTGATTTTTTAACATTATATTTTAGTAAATACCTGATTTTTTAACATTATATTTTAGTAAATACCTGATTTTTAACATTATATTTTAGTAAATACCTGATTTTTTAACATATTTTAGTAAATACCTGATTTTTTAATATTATATTTTAGTAAATACCTGATTTTTTAACATTATATTTTAGTAAATACCTGATTTTTTAACATTATATTTTAGTAAATACCTGATTTTTTTTTTAACATTTTAGCAATTACCTGAACCCCAGGCAAGTGAGACACTCGCCTGGGGTTCAGACTTGACCCGTTCAGTGATTTGTTTGCGATCGCAATATTACGGTATGGTGAGTCGTGTCGTGTTTATGCTGTACTGTACATTGCAAAACGAAGCCTTGATGGATTCATTCACTGGCTTCGATGGGAGCAGTGAACCAGAAACATAACACAAAAGCAGTGATACAGTGACACCAGCCACTTAATAACTGTGCAGTGCTCAAGAAATATTAACCTGATACCAGCAGCATAACATTGTGACCAGTGTTTATGGCTCTTGACGGTACTAGTGACTAAGTGCTTCTGCCCTTGCTGGCACTAGCGTTGACGGTACTAGTGACTAACGTTGACGGTACTAGTGATATTACCGTCATTATGCGTTCCACGTTTCATTTGCTGCTGTAAACTAAGAGGTTTACTTACACTAACATCATGTTAAGCCATGAAAACCACTTGTCTCCACTCCTGTCTAACGCACTCACACAAGCCTGTTGGATGTCCAAGCTCTTAACCCTCAAAACCACTTTTACCATCTCCCTCCAACCTTTTATCTTGCTCTCCGCTCATTATTTTCTATCTCGAAGTTAATTTCTTCGTCCTTTAAGGAAGGTACGGATAGATTTACGGCAAAAGCTCCTGTGTTGTGAGAGAGGAGTCCAGCTGGGTTACAGCTGGTGCCGCTGTCAGAAAGCACGTACAGAAATATGTTTCCGTGTCTTCCTTATTAGAAGCCGAGTCATTGCTGTTCCTGCAGCACCTTGCATGGCTGTTACTGCAGCGTGTCTCTGCAGTGGTCGTAGGACTGAGGATCGAGCCTCCACTACTGACTTGCTTAACCAATAAGGGTTTAGCGTATAATATACTACTACTATTACACTTGCTACTATTATTACTGCTACTACTCATATCTGTGACTTGTTTAATGAGATTTCATTAGTTATCTCTGAAATACAGTCTTCGATTATTATAATTTTCTTTCCTGTAATCTAGTCTTTCACGTGTTTCTTCTTCTTCCTCTCCCACGCCCTATTTATCAACGTATTTCATTACCAAGTAGACCAAGTAGCTAATGCTGTCTTGGGTCTCTGTTGTTTTCTTAGTGGATGTGTCTATTATTTTTGTATGTTTTTTCTCGTGTCTTTATTGGTTCTTTTATTTTTCTGCTATCGTCAAGTTCAATTTCTTTATCCTCTCTTCGTTGTTCATTCCGTCTAATCTCGTTGTTGCATACTTCTGCACCTTCTCTTAAGGTGCGTTGTCAGTTGTGTGTGTGTGTGTGTGTGTGTGTGTGTGTGTGTGTGTGTGTGTGTGTGTGTGTGTGTGTGTGTGTGTGTGTGTGTGTGTGTGGTTGCAGGAGCAGAGGTGAGTTTGTGGCATCTTGTCTGCAGTATTTATCCCATCTTATTTTTTTTTAAACGTCAAGTAGTAACAGCACATACTACTAACCTATACTACCACCTACTACCACAAAGTACGACCTACTACCACATACTACGACCTATTACCACATACTGCAACACATTAGAAAGCATTCCACTGTTCTTCCACTATGCGAAGAAATTTCTTATATTCTTCCGCCAACTGCTAAGTTCCATCAAACACCTTAACTACTGGGATCACTTGGAAGCACTTGACTTGTACTCACTGCAGCGCAGGCAAGAGAGACACATCATAATCTACACCTGGAAAATCCTAGAGGGACTGGTCCCTATTCTGCACACAGAAATCATTCCCTACGAAAGCAAAAGACTTGGCAGACGGTGCAAATTACCCCCAATGAAAAGTAGGGGCACCATTAGTACACCATTAGAAAACACAGTAAGTGTACGGGGCCCAAGACTGTTCAACAGCTTCCCACCAGGCATAAGGGGAATTACCAATAGACCCCTGGCTGCCTTCAAGAGGGAGCTGGACAGATACCTAAAGTCAATACCGGATCAGCCGGGCTGTGGTTCATACGTTGGACTACGTGCGGCCAGTAGTAACAGCCTAATTGATCAGGCCCTGATCTACCGGGAGGCTTGGTCATGGACCATGGTCCAGGTGTTATATCTAACACCACTGGACTCATGATATCTCTGTAAATAGTGTTAAGAATTTAGCCTTAATCTTAAGTATTTACGAACTTAGATGAGGTTATTATGTCTTCTTTTTTCCTGTCATTTAGCGAACGCTTGTCTGAAGTTCTCACGTCTCCTCTTCATGTCATCCAGTGAAGGCTTGTCTAATGCACTCATGTCTCCTCCCCATCGTCTCATGTCATCCAGTCAAGGCTTGTCTAATGCACTCATGTCTCCTCCCTATCTTCTCATGTCTCCTCCTCATCTCCTCATGTCATCCAGTGTTTTTCCTCATTTTACATTTTGGGCTGAACAATAAAATCGTTGGTCCTTGAATTTTTTTCCATCTTGGTCCCAAAGACCATATCAGTGAAGAACATGCACAGGTGTGAGAAGTGTCACTGGGGCGACGTTTCGCTCATTAGAGTGAAACGTCAGCCTAATAAAATCTTCTCCAAGCTGTATTTATTTATTTATTTTCACTATTTTTCCAACCACATATATTTTTGTTCACCCGAGCGAATTTACAATATACTAAGAGGTGTAAATATCTTCACCATACCTTTGATGATTTTCGAGAGTCCTTCTACTCCCGGAGCCCGGCCGTGGGCCAGGCTCGTCTGGTGGTAGCCGGGTCTCACCACTTCACAAATGAGCCGGACTTAGGAGAGAAATCTTATGAGGATGCTTCTGTCCCTCCTCGAGCATTGTCAAGCCGCAAATGAACGAGGAGAAAAACAAAGCAGAGAAGGCCAGAACACAAGAACTCTTAAGTGCAAGTTACTGTGTATAAATATATCACGTTGTACCAGGCCAGAGACTGAATGTCATTAGGTGCGTCATTATACCGACTAATGCTGAAAATTGACAGATGATCCCAAGAGGTTATCTACGAAATCGCACCCTCGTGTATAAAAGCGCACACTGGTGTATAACTATACATACTCCCGCATAAAAGTGAAGGTTTGTTAACAAAAAATACACCCATTTGTCCAGTGTGTCAATTTCGTACTGTTACGTAATTTTCTCAGTCTTGTTGTAGCACAGAATTATTGCTAAAAAGCTGTGTGTATGTTTTATACTGTGTATGAGTATGATTTATTTTATACGTGATGTATACACATAATAACGAACGGGGAATGAGCCACGTAAGATACTGTAAGATCCTCGTAAGATACTGTAAGAACCTCGTAAGATACTGTAAGAACCTCGTAAGATACTGTACGAACCTGTAAGATACGGTAAGAACCTCGTAAGATACTATAAGAACCTCGTAAGATACTGTAAGAACCTCGTAAGATACTATAAGAACCTCGTAAGATACTGTAAGAACCTCGTAAGATACTGTACGAACCTCGTAAGATACGGTAAGAACCTCGTAAGATACTGTAAGAGCATCGTAAGATACTGTAAGAACCTCGTAAGATATTCTAAAAGTCTCGTAAGATACTGGAAAAGCCTCGTAAGCTCTAGCAGTATCTTCATCAGTGTATACTTACGTATAGAAATACACGCCTAGCTACGGAAAAAAATACGTACCATTGTGTATTTGTCCCCCCAAAAAAAGCTATTCTGACCAATAAAGGTGTATTAATATACACGAAAGTATACACACTTGGATACCAAAGCTGAAAAATTCCTACGGTGATATTAACACGGAGATCATCCACTGGAAGAGCGTGCGCGAGACGTGGACGCGGAAATGTCTTGTTTCGCCCGTCGGACAGGGAAGGGAGGAGGCCGGTTCTATGGTTCTATCGAACCACAGAACCGAAGTTTACGGAGCACAGATTAATAAGTCATTTACAATTTACAAGAATGTAAAAAAAAAAAGAAATACTGAGTATTTCTGCCTCGTGCGATAAATATTTTTTAGGTAGTGTATTTAATGGCGTTCTAAACCCAAAGGGGCTCAGCGGCTGGAGAACAAAAGGATGAAGAAGTAGAAAAGGGAAGGGGAGAAAGAGAGAGAGAGAGAGAGAGAGAGAGAGAGAGAGAGAGAGAGAGAGAGAGAGAGAGAGAGAGAGAGAGAGAGAGAGAGAGAGAGAGAGGGTGGGAAGGGGTTGTTGTTGTTCGAATTCCTTGGATCAAGAGCTCTTTGGCAGCGGACGGAGGATCGAGCCTCCACCACTCCCGGTGCCGGATGGCCCACACGGGTTTACCGCTCCTTGTCAATAATCAATTATAACATTAATTGACACAAGTATACTCTCGTATACGCTCTATATCATATATGCTAACGTATCATATATTCTGGTATATTGCTTATGTACGTAAGTAACATGTATACTCGCATATGTTGCATACGCATCATGTATACCCACACATGGCATGTAGCGCTATACTCGCAATTCTTATATCCATCATGTGGATGGTAGTGCCTAGTTTATTGTGCACCTCATATCCATCATGTGGAGGGTAGTGCCTAGTTTATTGTGCACCTCATATCCATCCTGTGGATGGTAGTGGCTAGTTTATTGTGCACCTCATATCCATAATGTGGATGGTAGTGCCTAGTTTATTGTGCACCTCATATCCATCATGTGGAGGGTAGTGCCTAGTTTATTGTGCACCTCATATCCATCATGTGGATGGTAGTGGCTAGTTTATTGTGCACCTCATATCCATCCTGTGGAGGGTAGTGGCTAGTTTATTGTGCACCTCATATCCATCCTGTGGATGGTAGTGGCTAGTTTATTGTGCACCTCACATCCATCCTGTGGATGGTAGTAGCTAGTTTATTGTGTACCTCATATCCATCCTGTGGATGGTAGTGGCTAGTTTATTGTGCACCTCACATCCATCCTGTGGATGGTAGTAGCTAGTTTATTGTGCACATCATATCCATCCTGTGGATGGTAGTGGCTAGTTTATTGTGCACCTCATATCCATCCTGTGGATGGTAGTGGCTAGTTTATTGTGCACCTCACATCCATCCTGTGGATGGTAGTGGTTAGTTTATTGTGCACCTCATATCCATCCTGTGGATGGTAGTGGCTAGTTTATTGTGTACCCCATATCCATCCTGTGGATGGTAGTGGCTAGTTTATTGTGCACCTCACATCCATCCTGTGGATGGTAGTGGCTAGTTTATTGTTCACCTCATATCCATCCTGTGGATGGTAGTGGCTAGTTTATTGTGCACCTCACATCCATCCTGTGGATGGTAGTGGCTAGTTTATTGTGCACCTCACATCCATCCTGTGGATGGTAGTGGCTAGTTTATTGTGTACCCCATATCCATCCTGTGGATGGTAGTGGCTAGTTTATTGTGCACCTCATATCCATCCTGTGGATGGTAGTGGCTAGTTTATTGTGCACCTCATATCCATCCTGTGGATGGTAGTGGCTAGTTTATTGTGCACCTCATATCCATCATGTGGATGGTAGTGGCTAGTTTACTGTGCACCTCATATCCATCCTGTGGACGGTAATTCAACAGTATAGTGGTACCAACCCCGTCATATGGGTTTGAAGAATGGACAATGTGTGGAGTTAATATAAAACAGGGAATTTGTAGTTTGGCGATGAGGTGGAGGAGGTGCGGAGTTACTCAGAGCATTATCCAGAGAGCTGAGGAGGGATTGTTGAGGTGGTTTGGATACTTCGAGAGGATGGAGCAAAATAGGATGACTTGGAGGGTGTATAAATCTGCAATGGAGGGAAGGTGGGGTAGGCGTCGCCCTAGGTAAGGTTGGAGGGAGGGAGCTAAAGAAGGTTTTATATACGAGGGGCTTGGACATCCAGCAGGCAGGCATATATATATATATATATATATATATATATATATATATATATATATATATATATATATATATATATATATATATATATATATATATATATCGTGCCGAATAGGTAAAACTTGCGATTTTGTCTTAAATTGCAACGCTCTTCTTGCCTAGTAAGGCAAGCGAAAATTTGTGTATGTAATAATTTAACGAAAATCATTCTGAATCTAACGAAAAAAATATATTTCATCGTGTTCATTTATTATTAAATTATTGTAAACTTATCTAAAATATATTTAGTTGGATTAGGCTAAATTACATTGCGCTTGTTATAATAAGGTTAGGTAAGTTTTCTAAGGTTCTTTTGGTACAAAATTTTTAATTTTTACATTAACATAAATGAAAAAAATATATCTTCAAACATATAAGAGAAAATTTTAGAAAGGACTTATTTTCAAATGAGTTCTTGCTAATTGACAAGTTTTACCTATTCGGCACGACATTATATATATATATATATATATATATATATATATATATATATATATATATATATATATATATATATATATATAATTTTTATAAAAATACATAAATAAATCAACAATTTAAATAGTTAAAATAATTAATGTGAAATTATTTTAATTATTCCTTCAAAATAAAATTGAATGTAGCTAATTATTATTATTATCATAGTAATGTTACAATAATAAAAATATTAACAATGTAATTATTATAATCATAGTAATTTTCAATATAATAATAATAATAATAATAATAATAATAATAATAATAATAATAATAATATTATTATTATAAATTTCGTTGATGTTATTACTTGGTGTCCCGTAGCTCGATCGTTAGCGCACTCAGCTCACACACTGAGGTCCGGAGTTCGAATCCCCGGTACGGCTGGAAAACATTAGGGACGTGTTTCCATAAGACACCTGTTGTCTATGTTCACCCATCAGTAAAATAGGTACCTGGGTGTTAGTCGACTGGTGTGGGTCGCATCCTGGGACAAAACTGACCTAATTTGCCCGAAATGCTCTGCATAACAAGGAACTTTCTATATATTAGTATGTCATTGATGTGAGCTATGGTCTGTATAACTTGTACATGTACTTGTAGTAAATAAAGATATTATTATTATTATTATTATTATTATTATTATTATTATTATTATTACAAACTGTTTTATTATGAATCTGTGAATGAAGGCGCAAAAAATGCGGAGAATTTATACAGAAATCTAGAAATAGTTCAACAAATGTAGTTTGTGGTGGGGATGCTAGGAATGGTGGTGGTGGTGGAGGTGGTGGTGGTGGAAGTGATTGTGGTAGTTGTGGTGGTATTGGTGGTGACTGTATTGTGGCGGTGGTGCTGGTGACAGCGGCGAGAGATTGCCGGAGTGACGGAATCGGCCGGCCGCTCGACACCGCCACACCGATCGCCGAATTACACGGGTCCTTCCGCAAGGCACCGCTCATCCGACACACACACACACACACACACACACACACACACACACGGTCCGAGACCCATGTGACCCCTTTTCCGAGACTTACACGGATCCGGGAGACCCGTGTGACCACTCATCCGACACACGCGGGTCTGGGACCCGTGTGACCGCTAATGAGGTGATTTACCGCCTGCTACCCAACCCTGATTTATACCGCGACTTTCATGAGGTAATTGCGGGATTCCTGACAGCTGACAGCCGCGATTTATATAGCGATCTTTCGCGGAGTTTTCACTGCTGGTAAGAGTGATTGATAGTGTTTTTTAAAGGAAGAATATAATATATATATATATATATATATATATATATATATATATATATATATATATATATATATATATATATATATATATATATACGTATATATATTTAATCAACAGAGGTAGAGATGTGACATCGCAAGTAGAGTCAGTAAGGTGCTTAGTTAGGTCACTTAGTTAGGTCACTCAGTGTGCGTGGGCCAGTAGGCTCACTGTAGTGCGTTTCCAGTGATTTCAAATTTTTAGTGAAGTTAAGAGTGACATGTCGAGTGGAGGTGTTAAAGACAACAAGTGCAACACGTGACGTTTCGCCAACCAGTAGCTTTTTTAATTCTGTGTTGAATTAATAAAGGAACTGGTGGGCGAAACGTCTTCAGAATAAAGATACCCAGGTGTTGCGCGTATTGCACATCATTACTACTGCGAGTAAAGGTTAACTTGTGTGTTGTCGTAGTTTATAATCCTTACAAAATTGATCTCTAATAAATGAATCTAGTTTACATAATCCCGGACTTATATTTAAACTGTAACTATTATTTTACTTATTGATTTGCTTGTTACAACTTTCTCAGTTTATATTCCATTAATGTAGAATTAAAATTTCTCCTGTGATCAAAACAGAGCATTTGACTCTTGCATTTTTTTTTAACGCTGTTTATATGTGGCTGAAATCATAGTTCAAGACTTTTACCAGTTTTCCCAAAAATAAATTTTATTGCATTTTGTATATGGAATATTATATACAAATCCAAAGTTTTTTGTGGGGGATTCTTAATCTAAGAGTTTTTGTGGCATCAAATTTTTTTTTTTAATACAGCTTTGATTTTTGAAGTTTTTAAGTAGAGTTGGAATATATAAAAAAAAATATTCATAATATGGTAGAACCGACATATTCTTGCTAGGATATTTTTCCCTTGTTCTTTTAATGATCGCAAAATGAGTTTCTATCGATTTTTTAAAAAATTCTCAGTAAAAATTTCCGGACGTTTTAGATTATGCAGCTATATCATGTCTTTATCATTTCTTCATCTATGAGTTACATGCCACAAATACCCAGAGTTCTCAAGAACATTGAGAAAACCTAAAACATTTAACTCTGTCTTGATGTGATGAAAAGTAGTGTACATAAGAACAGATATTAGATGACTGTCTATGTACTGTCTTTTCCTACATATAAGACGCGCTTTTTTCCCTAAAAAATCTTGAAAAATCAGCCTGCGCTTTATATGCTCAAGGTCAAGGTCAAGGTCAGGGTCAGGGTCAGGGTCAGGGTCAAGGGTGGACTTTGGATTACGCTTTAGCAGCTGTTTACTATTTGGAAACATCGTCTTATATGCTGGTGCGCCTTTTATGCCGGAAAATATGTATTTTCTTGGAAAATAAGTATATAACATCGTCCACATATCAGTACCGTTTAGTAAGAATTATATGTAGCAGTTTAGTGTAAAATAATATATTCCATGAATAAATTACCATAGACTGGTGAAAGAGGATTCCCCATTGGCATACCAAAAATTTTCGAGTGTTAAAACCACCATTAAACACATACTTTGCATCGACTTTATGAAGGTTAATAAGCATAGTGAATATAATAGACCCAGAATTTCGAAATTATAAAAGCAGAGATCTTCAGATAGATAACTTAGTAACTCATCAACTGGGACTCTAGTAAACAAGGATGTGACATCAAAATTAACCATATTTCACTAACTGAAGCGAGTTGAGGTATCTTAATCAATATTATCCTTTGCACTGCAAAGGAACTTTCCCCTACACTGGAGACTAGTGCATCTCTCTCTCTCTTCTCTCTCTCTCTGTATATATATATATATATATATATATATATATATATATATATATATATATATATTTAGCATCTTCACAGAATATTTATTGTTAGATAATTGGATAATTCGACGTTTGGGTGGCAAATGCATCACCATCCTCATGAATCATATTCTGTAACACAACAGAATATTGTACAAACATGTTACATAATAGAAAATACAGTGACGCACTGGTAAAACATGAGGAGTATCTAAAAACTCATTCAAATAACCAAGTGAGGAGATGCGTCCTGCATGAACCAGGCTGTTTACTCACCGAGGCGAACCACACCACTGAATGTAAACAGAAAACCAAACTCACCACAAGAGGGCAAACAGTAATTATGGGAGAATCAGTAACGTAATTGCAGAATCATAATAATTGAGTCTAGGTTAAAGTTGTTTGTTTAAGCATGGAAGCTCTCTAAAATTATTAAATCCAAAGTGTTATGGGCTTTAGGTAATAATTTTTAAAGTTATTTGAACTCAGTGCATAATTATGAATGGACTTTGAGGTGGTTTGGTCGAAGGAACTAAGGCTTTTATGTGATAATTCCTCTTGTTCACAAATACCAGTATCAAAATTTCGGAAAGTACTTTCTACATATCTAATATTAAAATTACAGCAAGTGAACCGATACACTACACTTGATACAGGTAGGTTTACCAGGACGGGTCCTGACCCAGGTCTTCTCCACCTGGTGACCTGGTACTACACTTCAGCCGCAGAGGGCTGCAATAGCATCCTGAAACCTCTAATAGCAAAGGCTTCAATAGCATCCTGAAACCTATAATGGCTATCAATAGTGAATGTGTTTTTTATGGGTAACCAGCTTATAGCAATTTTCAAACATTGTTTCTTAATATTTTAACTCTGGAAGTTCATAAAATAGATGTTTAATGTAGGGAATATATTTAATAACTGTAGCCAAAGATATTTTAGTAGGAGACGTGTTTTCCAAGAATGATTTCAATATTTTCGAGTTGCTGTATAGTGGCAGGGGGTATCTACAACTTAAAAAAAAAAACTGCAAGAACTTCATTTCAGTATTAAATGCAGATCAAATGGAACACAAAAAGTAGAAACTACTGATTAAATTTATCGTTAAATAAAGTTGATATACGAAGGATAGAAAGAGCAGACGGTAGATTGTGCTAAGGAAGACATATGTTATCACGTTCACCATCAACATTAAGGAGTATCAATAATTCCTAAACATGTCTGACCCAGAATGCTTCTCAAAGATTTAGAATGACTCGTCGTCCTGGTCTTCTCTAAACTGCTGCTTGGAAATCAATACAACATTAATCAAGTTAAATGTTATGCAAATGTGTCGTTTTATTTGCTGTTATATTCTGTGGTTTGTGCATTATTATGTCGTGTTCCACAATGTGATTTCCGGTGATTGAGGTGGATATGATCAAGGAAACGCTTATTTAATTCACAGTAAAGATCACTTGAAGATCTTTTGGTCTTTCTCACTTGCTAGATGTATAATATATATATATATATATATATATATATATATATATATATATATATATATATATATATATATATATATATATATATATATATATATATATATATGTTGTATTTTGCGTGTTATGTATATTTGTATGGTTGTAAATGTAATTCATAGCCCTATTTTTTCAATTGGCAATTTTTAAATCTGGATTACCTTTACATGGTAATTTACATATATATCTTTTAATCACTGAGAACATGCGCGGATTACAGAACTGTTTCAGACATTGGAGAGACAGTAGTGGTGGTGGTGGTGGTGATGGTGGTGGTGATGGTAGTGGTGATGGTGGTGGTGATGGTGGTGGTGGTGGTAGTAGTGTTGATGATGATGGTGGAGGTGGTGGTGATAGTGATGGTGGTGATGGTGGTAGTGTCTTGTTCGTCAGGAAAGAAAGCCAGGTGTCTCCTGACACGAGTCTTGCCCAGATGATCATCCCCCTGAGTGGTTTATCGCCCTCTGGTCTACCACAACTAACTTTTAAACCCCATTTCGAAAAAAAAAAAATACCACACACTGTTATAAGGTGAATTTTTTCCCTTCAATAAAAAAAATACTGTTTTCTTTGGAAAAGGAGGGGGGGGGGGATGCATTGGAATTTTTTTCTTTTTAATTCTTAGAAATACTTTTGCAGGTATTGACTCTGAGAAGCTCAGTTTCCTGCGATTTTTGTGGGATTCTGACTATTCGAGACGCGGTTTTGTGGAATTATATACCGTGGACGACTGGTCACCTGAGGTTGAAATTGAAAATAAGAATTAATTTTGATTTATTCGAAACATCAGGACATTTGTTTGTATTTGTGCTCAATAATATTTTATTGTATTTGTTTATTTATTTGCTTATTATTTTCATTAATAATAATAATAATAATAATAATAATAATTATTATTATTATTATTATTTGCAGTAGTAGCATTGCCAGAACCACTGTTGCAATACCTACTACTATTACTACTACTGCTACTGTCACTATTACTAATACTACTACACTACCACTACTACTACTATTACTACATTACTTCTAATATTACTATTACACTACTACTACTACTGCTGCTACTACTACTACTACTATTACTACTGCTACTACTACTACTACTACTGCTACTACTACTATTACTATTTATATATTAATATTAAACCTACGACAAATATTCTTTTCTTGTAGGTTTTATTAACCTACAAGACGTTGCCAACAAATAATTAAAGAGGGAGAAAATATTTACCATATAAAATTTGTTTCCGCTAAATAAACGTCCGTGAAATTCAACCCATAAAATATCACCACCACCACTACTACCACAACTACCACCAGAGCTATAACCACCACCCCCTACCACCACCACCACCACCTGTGTTCTGGGTAGTGACATAATTGTTTCTGTGGAACTGGTTGCCACAGCCAGCGATTAAGTTGAGGTTGTTGCCTCTGTTGTATGTGTGTGTGTGTGTGTGTAATTATATATATATATATATATATATATATATATATATATATATATATATATATATATATATATATATATATATATATATATATATTATATATATATATATATATGTCGTGCCGAATAGGTAAAACTGGTCAATTAGCAAGAACTCGTTTGAAATTAAGTCCTTTCTAAAAATTTCTCTTATACGTTTCAAGATATATTTTTTTCATTTATGTTAATGTTAAAAATTAATAATTTTGTACCAAATGAACCTTAGAAAACTTATCTAACCTTATTATAACAAGCGCAATTTAATTTAGCCTAATCCAACTAAATATATTTTAGATAAGTTTACAATAATTTAATAATAATCTAACACAATGAAATATATATATTTTTCGTTAGGTTCAGAATGACTTTTACGAAATTATTGCATACACAAATTTTCGCTTTTCTTATTCGGCAAGAAGACATATATATTCATATATGTAGTATGTAAGCCAGTATAAATAAGTAAAGAATATCAGAATTAAGGCAGGACAGTCACCCGGGACCCTCAATACGGTATCTGTATCCTCACTGATAAACAAAACTCTATATACCTCCTCCTTAAGAAATCGTCGTAAAAAAAAATATTACCAAGTTAGAGAACAATGCCTTAAGTCAGGGTCGGGAAAGAGAGAGATAGAGTTTTTCGCTCTGGCAAAACTTGGGGAGACGGATCCGGATTTAAGAGGAATCCGGATTTAAGACCTACGAACCGCTCTCCCGGGCCATGGAAGGGAATATACTGCATAATTACCCGGAGGTTTAAGCGCCAAATAAATTTCGGAAGTTTAAAGTTTCGTCTTTGGCAGAGCCACATGGAAAAAGCATCAGTTGGAATTAAAAACATTTAATGCAGAAGGAATTAAAACTTGGGTTATAAATCTTTGATGAAGTTTTTCCCCTCTCCCCCTCACGGCGTTCCTAATGAAAAATCCTTCTTGAATTATGATTAGACATTAAAAAACTTTGACCAAAACTCCTTACTTACAAACTTGGCCTTCCATTTTTTCCCTCCGCTCTGCTGATATATAATGAATGAAAACAGATGAATTAAAGCCCTTCCCTTCCCCTGCCATTTCGTTCATCTTCGATCTCTTTTCAAATTGGTGGCGCCGGTGTCGCCCGGCGCCGCCGAGGACCCGGGTTCGGTATCGTAGAACAACACCGGACCGGCGCGGCTGCCGCCGTGGACACGGCTTCAGTACCGTAGAATAACACTGGACCGGCGCGGCTGCCGCTGTGGACTCGGCTTCGGTACCGTAGACGAGAAGAACACCGAACCGGCGCTATTGCCGCTGGTCACACGGCTTCGGTACCGTAGGCGAGAATAACACCGGACCGGCGTTACTACCGGCATGGACGCGGCATCGGTACCGTAGACGAGAACGACACCGGACCGGAGCTGCTACCGCCGTGAACCCGGCTTCGTTATTACACGAAACGAACGATAATTTGATAACGCACTCACCTAGCGAAACGAGTGCGCGTGAGGAGCACAACACAGACCGGCGCCGCGCTGCTACCCAAAATCACACGTCAACAAGACTTACGAAGCCGAGTCCGAGCTAACAAGACGCGACCTCGAGTGATGAAAAAAAATTACCGAAGTGTGTGCAACGTGCAGAGAGAGGGGAGGGAGGCTGAGGGGACACGGGGGAGGAAGGTGAGGGGAGAGAAAGAGAGGGAGGGGGAGAGGCAGCAAGAGAAGAAGAGGTCGAGGATACGCTAAATGTGACACTCTGTTCGAAACGAGTGATGATACTGAAAATTTTGGACCAACTTTTCCCATTAGCAAGTCAGATACGAATGGCCTTGTTTCCCGGGTTATGTTTAGGCGGGGGAGGGGAGGAGAGGAGAGGAGGGGAAGGGAGGGGGGAAGAGCAAAGAAAGTGGTGGGGGTAAGGGTTGGAGTATGTGTGAACGTGGGGTAGGGAGTGAGTAGGGGTGATGGTAGGGGTGATGGTAGGGGTGATGGTAGGGGTGATGGTAGGGGTGATGGTAAGGGTGATGGTAGGGGTGATGGTAGGGGTGATGGTAAGGATGATGGTAGGGGTGGTGGTAGGGTGGTGGGGTGATGGTAAGGGTGATGGTAGGGGTGATGGTAGGGGTGATGGTAGGGGTGATGGTAGAGGTGATGGTAAGGGTGATGGTAGAGGTGATGGTAAGGGTGATGGTAGAGGTGATGGTAAGGGTGATGGTAGAGGTGATGGTAAGGGTGATGGTAGAGGTGATGGTAAGGGTGATGGTAGGGGTGATGGTAGGGGTGATGGTAGGGGTGATGGTAGGGGTGATGGTAGAGGTGATGGTAAGGGTGATGGTAGAGGTGATGGTAGGGTGATGAGTAGAGGTGATGGTAAGGGTGATGGTAGGGTGATGGTAGGGGTGATGGTAAAGGTGATGGTAAGGGTGATGGTAGAGGTGATGGTAAGGGTGATGGTAAAGGTGATGGTAGGGGTGATGGTAGGGGTGATGGTAGGGGTGATGGTAAGGGTGATGGTAGAGGTGATGGTAAGGGTGATGGTAGAGGTGATGGTAAGGGTGATGGTAGAGGTGATGGTAAGGGTGATGGTAGGGTGATGGTAGGGGTGATGGTAGGGGTGATGGTAGAGGTGATAATTGGGAAGAGAAAAAAAAGAGATGTGAAGGTAAAGAACAAAAGTAGAAAAGGGTAAAAGAGAAAAGAGGGAAAATTATGAGGGAAAGTGAGGGAAGATGGAGAGAGGATAAAGAAAGGGGAGTTTACCCCCTTTCTCCTTATCCCTTTTAGCTTTCATTTCTCCAGCCTCCCTCTCGGCTTCACCCCCTCTCTTTTTCTTTCTCTTACCTCTCTTTTCCACTCTCTTCCCCCATCTCCTCCCTCTCATTCTTCCGTCTTTTACCTCCACCTCTCTCTTCTCCCACTATTCTCTCTCTCCTTCCCCTCTCTCTTTGCTCTCTCTTTACACTCTTCTTCCTTCAGTTTCCTCACGTTTTTACGCTTTTAAAAACACTTTCTCTCACACATTACACTCTAAAAACACTTTCTCTTACACACTTCCCTTTGAAAAACACTTTCATTTCTCACTTTACACTTTTAAAAACACTTTCTCTAAAAACACTTTCTCTTACTCTTTTCCCTTTGATAAAACACTTTCTTTTACGCTTCACAAATCGATCACTACATTCGCACTTTACACTTTAATAAACACTTCGCAAATAATTTACACTTTAGTAAACATTATGTAAACACTTTCTCCCACACTTTACATTTTGAAGAACGCCTTCTCTCACACTTTGCAGTTTCTAAACACTTTTTGCCCTTTGCAATCTGCAAACACTTTCACACTTTCTCTGACACTTATAACACTCTTCATCCCACGCTTTCTCTCACTCCTATATCTCCTCTTGCACTTACAACACTTTCATCTTCCACTTATAGCATCTGAATTTACACTTACAAAATGTTATTTTTTAAAACTTTGTGTTTTGTACATGTACACTACATGTCTCAATGTACACTATATATCGCACTGTACACTATATGTGGACTGTACACATCGCTACCCAAGTTAGGTAATGAAGCTGAAGACCGTTCCAGGTGTACACTTTCACATTCGAACGAAATAATAATTTCCCAACATCACCCATAACACCACATCTCCCGTACATCCTCATCCAGCATCCCTTGGTGTCATCCAGCAACCCTTGGTGTCATCCAGCATCCCTTGGTGTCATCCAGCATCCCTTGGTGTCATCCAGCATCCCTTGGTGTCATCCAGCATCCCTTGGTGTCAACCAACATCCCTTGGTGTCAACCAACATCCCCGGTACCAATCTACATTCCACTACGCGGAGGAACCCACACCAGAACTTCGCGAAGACCATGTGTGACCTGTATCGAAATCTGTACCATCTGCAACGGCTTGACAAAGCTCCTGAAGAGCGAAACGTTGCCACAGTAACACGTCACCTTAGTTGCATGCGTGTCATTCTTACCTAACGCTGTACCGAAGCGACCCGTATTTCAGTTGCGCTACAGAATCTCGCAAGAGAGAAGCCCTTGCGGCCTTCTAACACCTCGTAACTAGAAAAGGGGCTTCCTGAAACCTCAAATTATTCCCCACCTCCTCCCTTTCATGCGTTTCAGGGGAATACTCCCAGAAATATCCAATACCAGAGGCCTTTCTCGTCCTTCGTCAGGAGGCACCGCAAGTTGCATGTCAGTATCGTTCTTCAAACTTCCCTCTAGGGCTCTATAAATCTTCCCTCTGGAGCTCTATAAACTTTCCCTTCTAGAGTTCTATAAACTTTCCCTTCTAGAGCTCTATAAACCTTTCTTCTAGAGCTCTATAAAGCTTCCCTCTAGAGCTCTATAGCTCTATAAACCTTCCCTCTAGAGCTCTATAAACCTTCCCTCTAGAGCTCAATAAACCTTCCCTCTAGAGCTCTGTCTATTATCTTACATTCCCTCACTGCTGGAAATTTAAAAAAATCAAGCTCTTCGTTCCTTGGATCAAGAGACCTTCGCCAGCTTCGGGTTACCTCCTCACTCTCCAGAAGAAGAAAAAATAAGGCAGAAAGAATTTTGCTTTCTCGGTGTTCTGTTGGTTAGTCAACATTCAGACAGCCCTCTCAGCTGTCATGAGATCGTCCCTGACCTCACTGAAGGCTCCAGACGGCCCCGTACTCCACTTCTCTTATAGACAGCGTTCTCAGCTGTCATGAGATCGTCCAGACAGCCCCGTACTCCACTACTCTCTTAGACAGCTCTCTATTTTCCAGTGGTTTTCCAGCCACTGCCCAGAGGACAGTATTGGGGACCAGCAAATGGAGCAACCGCTCTCCGCCCATATAAATGTCTGGTTGAATGATCGTTTGTGGGACCTCACAGGAAACGAGGCGAGGCAGAGGAGGAGGAAGAGGAAGAGGAGGAGGAGGAGGAAGAGAGGACAGATAACGAGGAGGGGTAGAAAGGGGATATGCACACACACACACACACACACATACATACACATGCCTATAACAGTCAGAGATCAAGTCACCGGCAAGGAAACTTTAATCCAAATTATTGAACTGTTTGTGGTGGTGGTGGTGGTGATTGTTGGTGGTTGTGATTGTTGGTGGTGGTGGTGAAAGTTATAGCTACATATAGATTCAACACTGAAGCTAAAACAATACGTATAACTCTTTGTCTCTCTCAAAGAAGAAAGGACAGCAGTGGTTAGGGAGGTGTGCTCCCTTCTCTCTGTATATCCCCACTATGTGTATGGATATACCCCACCTCCACCCTATAAACCACCATCTCCAGGAATATATATACCTCCTACCTCCCCCAGTAAACCAATATCTACGGAGATATGTATACCTTCCCTTTTCCCCTGGGTAAACCACCGCCATCTTAGTCTTCCAGTATCCTTCAGTGATCCGCTGGAAAATTGGTAGAATAATGGGAACGGCAGAAATTAGTGCGGTGGCTTGGAAACCCAGGAGATAAACCCTCAAACTGGTATGAATATTCACCAGGGCTGGCCTGAGACAAGGTGCTGAGGCAGGGGGACCATCCCGCTGAGATAAGGAGCCGAGGAGACGGGTCTGGGTGAGTCCAGGAGCTGAGGAAGCGGAAGTTAATGAGTTAAGGATAATAGTGACTGAGCCAAAGAGCTGAGGAGGCTGGTCTCAGTGATCCCAGGAACTGAGAAAACGAAAGTTGCTGAGTCAAGAAGCAAAAGATAACAGAGAGAGATATTTACTGAGCCAAGGAGCTGAGGAGACGGGTCTGAGTGAGCCCAGGAGCTCAGGAGAGCCAAGGCTAGCTGAACATTACACTTCTGAGTGATCTCAAGAAATTTCCGGGATTCAGCTTCCTACGAGGGAAGGATGATGGGGAGGGGGGTTGGCGGTGTCCCCCCCGTGATGCTGGTGTAGGGCTCTTGATCCAAAAACTGGAGCTATCCTCCTCTTCATCAGATCAAACCTGATTATCTCCCATTCCCCTAGCACAGGCTTAGTAATACTACTAATAATACTGCTAATAATAATAATAATAATAATAATAATAGAACAATAAAAACAATAATAATATTTCACACACGCACATACGCAGGCATATATATACATATATATATATATATATATATATATATATATATATATATATATATATATATATATATATATATATATATATATCGTGTTTGGCCTCCTGTGGATTAGTCAAGAGGATTGTCCCTGAACGTTTGAGAGGTGTGGTGGAGCTCAAGACCCCAAGTTCATTGAAGCAGCAGTGCAGTGGGACATCATGGCAGACTCCTCCAGTAGACCAGCTCCTCCCAAAGAGCACAAACAGTCCCACTGGGACAAACCGATCATGGAAAAATTTCCAACACAATGCTCACCAACGCTTCAGGAAAGGACAAAGCTCGTCTCCTAGCGGTGAGGGCACCACACTCAGGAGATTTCCTTCTTGCTGTTCCCAATTCCTCTCTGGGCACTCGACTCGACCCACAGGCCATTCGGATTGGTGTTGCTCTTCGCCTAGCCGCCCCCATACTCACCGAACATAGGTGTATTTGCGGCAGGGCGACGGCTGATCAATTCGGACTTCATGGTCTAGTGTGTCACACATCAGAAGGGAAGTATGCTAGACATGAGGAGGTCAATGACATCATAAAGAGAAGCCTCGCCACAGCCCGTTGCCCAGCTCAACGGGAACCCCAAATGCAGAGGTCTGATGGAAGTCAAAAGCGTCCTGATGGAGCCACTATGCTACCCTGGAAGGATGGTAAGCAGATTGCTTGGGACTACACCTGTGCTGCCACATTGGCAGACACCTACCTGCCACACTCCTTAGCCGAAGGGGTGGAGCTGCCAGCCACAGGGAGATCCAGAAGACCCGCAAATATGAAGACCTTCCTCTTGCTATAACTTCATCCCAATAGGGTCGGAGACCCATGGAGCATGGGGCAAGTGTGCTCTAAAGTTTCTCAAGGAGCTGGGTGGAAACTCATCATAGAAACCAAGGACCACAGGGCGACCAGCTTCCTCTTCAGAGACTCAGTGTTGCGATCCAGAGGGGAAATACCTGCAGTATTCTGGGCACGCGGCCCACTGCCGGGGAGTTGGACGAAGTATTTGACATGTAGCTCTGAGTTGTTATCTATGTTGTTTTACTCCCCATTGTATTTTGTCTTGAAATAAAGTTTGTATATATATATATATATATATATATATATATATATATATATATATATATATATGTAAGGTGCTAGTGACAGGGGTCACTGATGTATTTTAGTGTTGATGGGTAGCGACTCAGAGCAGCGTCGGTTGTGTCGATAAATTGTTCACGAGAAATGAAGCGTAGTGTGTTGTGTAGTGTGAGTAGTCGGCCGGAAGCAGCAGTGGCAGCAGCAGTGGCAGCAGCAGTGGCAGCAGCAACAGCAGTAGCGGCAGCAGCAACAGCAGAAGCGGCAGCAGCAGCAGCAGTAGTAGCAGCAGTAGTAGCAGCAGTAGTAGCAGCAGCAGCAGCAGTAGAAGCAGCAGTAGTAGCAGCAGCAGGAAGGAAGAAGGGCGAGGAGAGGAGTAAAAGCAGGAAGGAAGGATGAAAGGAAGGAAGAAAGGAAGGAGGGAAGGAAGAAAGGAAGGAAGGAAGAAAGAAAGGAAGGAAGGAAGAAAGAAAGGAAGGAAGGAAAGAGGGAAGCTCAGAGGAACTTTGGATCTCTGATAAGAACGCTAATTATTACGCAGAGATAATTAAACATTTGTGCGTACTCACCTAATTGTGGTTGCAAGGGTCGATTCATAGCTCCTGGCCCTCCTCTTCACCGGTCGCTACTAGGTCCACTCTCTCCTGCTCTAAGAGCTTTATCGTACCTCTTCTCAAAGCTGTGTATGGATCCTGCCGCCACTACATCACTCTCCAGATTGTTCCACTTCCTGACAGCTCAATGACTGAAGAAGCACTTCCTAACATCCCTGTGGCTCATTTGAGTCTGTGATCCCTTGTTGCTGTGTCCCATCTCTGAAACATCATGTCCCTATCCACCTTGTCAATTCTTCTCAGTATTTTGTATGTCGTTATCATGTCCTTTCCTGTAGCTTTTGTCCTCCAGTGTCGCCATGTTGATTTCCCTTAACCTCTCCTCGTAGGACAGACCCCTTAGCTCCGGGACTAGTCTTGCTGCCAACCTTTGCACTTTCTCTAATTACTTGACGTGTTTGACCAGGTGTGGGCTCCACACTGGTGCTGCATACTCCAATATGGGCCTGACGTTCACGGCGTACAGAGTCTTGAATGATTCCTTACTTAGGTATATAATCGTATATAATCTTGTCAACTTATCTACGGTTGTTGCACTCTCTACTTCCTCTCCTCAATTATTCCATTGGATTCCATTGGTCAACTACTCTGCCTTGAACATTTTGTTATAGTGTCTTTTCGGCTCCACTGTTTCTTTAGTTTATTCCTGTGACTTCCCGTTATTCTTGTTGCAGTAACAGTTTGTTATCCATGTTGCAGAGGCCTCTCGTTATCCCTGTTGCAGAGACCTCTCGTTATCCCTGTTGCAGAGGCCTCTCGTTATCCCTGTTGCAGAGACCTTTCGTTATCCCTGTTGCAGAGGCCTCTCGTTATCCCTGTTGCAGAGGCCTCTCGTTATCCCTGTTGCAGAGACCTTTCGTTATCCCTGTTGCAGAGGCCTCTCGTTATCCCTGTTGCAGAGGCCTCTCGTTATCCCTGTTGCAGAGACCTCTCGTTATCCCTGTTGCAGAGACCTCTCGTTATCCCTGTTGCAGAGACCTCTCGTTATCCCTGTTGCAGAGGCCTCTCGTTATCCCTGTTGCAGAGGCCTCTCATTATCCCTGTTGCAGAGGCCTCTCGTTATCCCTGTTGCAGAGGCCTCTCGTTATCCCTGTTGCAGAGACCTCTCGTTATCCCTGTTGCAGAGACCTCTCGTTATCCCTGTTACAGAGACCTCTCGTTATCCCTGTTGCAGAGGCCTCTCGTTATCCCTGTTGCAGAGACCTCTCGTTATCCCTGTTACAGAGGCCTCTCGTTATCCCTGTTGCAGAGACCTCTCGCTATTCCTGTTACAGAGACCTCTCGTTATCCCTGAGACGTATTCTTCATATATACATGTGGCACAATACATGTGGCACAATAAGCTATCGTATACAGCTATTGCATACAGTGCGATATTTTGTGAATGCAATTGAATGTTGCTTCCAAAATTGAATATCACGTACTGTGAAGGCCTCTTCACGCGGTATTCAATTTTGGATTCACTATCTCAATCTCATTTACCAAAAAAAAATCTTAATATATAGGGAGCTTTTTAAGAAAGCTGACCGTAATTTTATTTCATTTCTTCTTTCCTGTCAGCCAAGATAGGCCTCTCTTAGTGTTTCTTATTGTCAGCCAAGATAGGCCTCTTTCAATGCATTCTTCTTCCTGTCAGCCAAGGTAGGCCTTTCGTCATAATTCGTATTTTTTTAAATTCTTTTCTAAGAATCTATGTCTTTTTTTTTTTTAGCTGTGGTCACAGCGGCTGCGCGTTACGGCCTAACATAGGCCGTAGACAGCCATATATATATATATATATATATATATTTGAAATGTATTTTATAATTCTCCAATTTAGTATTTTCGTCTCCAACAGAAAGTCTCTCATCCATTGAAAGGATTTACCTGTTATTCCTTCTATGTTGCGCTTTTTATGACTCATTCTTTCACATGGAACTAGAGAGCTCACAGAAGCTTTCTTCAAGATCTCCCAGAAGCTTTCTTGAAGCTTCCACGAAAACTTTCTCAAAGCTCCCACAAAAGCTTTCTTAAAGCTTCCACAGAAGCCTTCCTAAAGCTTCCACGAAAACTTTCTCAAAACTCCCACACAAAAGCTTTCCTAAAGTCTAGATAAATACAGTCTGCCCAACCATTTCTTTCTTAATAAATTTCCCCAACGCTATCATAACCTCAGACATCTGATGGACATGAATTTACAGACCCAAAAACCGATTTCCAACTTACTATGTTTATCTTGTCTAAGTTCTAAATAATTTTTTTCTCTAATTCCCTTTTTTTCCAGTGTTTCTGCTACACTTATGGTTTAAAGGGTCTTCACTGCCTGCCGCCTTTTGAAAATATTGGCCGTTTTTTATATATAATTCCAGCCTTGTAGGTTGTCCAGTCCGTTTTCTCAAGTGGTCAAAACCTTCATGTTGGGTAAAAGGACACAGATGCAACACATGTGAAAACGTACTATTGAGGTGGTCAGTCCCTCAGTCTGGAGAAGAGTTCAGCTCCATAGTCTGGAACAATGTGAAGTTGAAGCAACACTATGGAACTAACTGTTGTATATGTGTCTTCCTTAACAAGCTGTCGGTATTTTTATCCTTTGAGTTGGTGAAGAGCACCGCAGTCTTGAAGAATCTGAAACACATGCTTGAAGATCAGCGCTTATATAAGCGCCAAGCTTCCTGCCTGTGTTACAGAGTCTTCAAGACAGCGGTGCTCTTTACCAGCTTTAAGGTTGAGGCACTGATTACCTCATCTTTGGTATATAGTTCTACAGTCTTCACATTATGTCCTTGTAATTGTATTGATAAAGCCACTGGATGGTAAAGCGTCTACAAATAAAGATACCCAGATATTACAGTGTAGTACAGAGTGATATGTGTTGGACGTGTGAGATGAATTTCAGGTTACAGTCAAGACGCATGCTTAAGAGTTTTCCTTCGTCTCATATTACTTTTTTTTACGTTAAAAGAGTATTTTTAGCTTTATTTCGGAACGTGTAGAAGGACTTGTCAAACCATACCACGGGTGGGGTTTGAACCCGCAGTCAGAGTCTCAAAACTCCAGACCGTGGTGTGGTTTGTTTGCAATCGTGTCATTACGATTTCGTGAGTCTGGACTTGTCAATGTCTGAAAGTAACTTCGTTGGTTGCCTTCCAGGTAGAAATCTTTCCGAGCTCTTCGTTGACTGGGTTGTTTAGGACAACAGGGTCGTTATTTATATGACGAATGTGAATAAATGCTTTACGAAACCGACACGTTGATGTTGCAAAAGTGTCTCATTTATATGACGAATGTTTATCATCTGCAAACAAGACTGGTTTAAGTTCCTGGGAGGCATTTGGTAGATCACATATGAAGACGAGGAATGAGAGTGGGCCAAGGACGCTGCCCTGAGGCATCCCGTGTTGATAGTTTGGGTTGACGAGGTAGTGTCAGTGATAGCCACACGATGACGTCTGTCAGTGAGGTAGGAGTTTGTGATAGCATGGCTTCTTATTCCACAATTTTGAAGTTTAAACAGCAGAATATTGTGGTGCACGATGTCAAAAGTTTTTTTTAAGATTAATAAAGAGGCCCATAGAATACTAATTATTTTCTAGACCTGATAGAGTCTACACTCTTTATAAGAGCACTGATCAGCCAGCTTGAGGGAGGGAAGGAGGGAGGGAAGGAGGGAGGGAAGGAGGGAGGGAAGGAAGGAGGGAAGGAGGGAGGGAAGGAGGGAGGGAAGGAGGGAGGGAAGGAGGGAGGGAAGGAGGGAGGGAGGGAAGGAGGGAGGGAAGGAGGGAGGGAAGGAGGGAGGGAAGGAGGGAGGGAAGGAGGGAGGGAAGGAGAGAGCTTCACTCAACACTGATCAGCCAGCTTGAGGGAGAGAAGGAGGGAGCTTCACTCAACACTGGTCAGCCAGCTTGAGGGAGGGAAGGAGGGAGCTTCACTCAACACTGGTCAGCCAGCTTGAGGGAGGGAAGGAGGGAGCTTCACTCAACACTGGTCAGCCAGCTTGAGGGAGGGAAGGAGGGAGCTTCACTCAACACTGGTCAGCCAGCTTGAGGGAGGAAGGAGGGAGCTTCACTCAACACTGGTCAGCCAGCTTGAGGGAGGGAAGGAGGGAGCTTCACTCAACACTGGTCAGCCAGCTTGAGGGAGGGAAGGAGGGAGCTTCACTCAACACTGGTCAGCCAGCTTGAGGGAGGGAAGGAGGAGCTTCACTCAACACTGGTCAGCCAGCTTGAGGGAGGGAAGGAGGGAGCTTCACTCAACACTGGTCAGCCAGCTTGAGGGAGGGAAGGAGGGAGCCACTCACACTGGCAGCCAGCTTGAGGGGGGAAGGAGGGAGCTTCACTCAACACTGGTCAGCCAGCTTGAGGGAGGGAAGGAGGGAGCTTCACTCAACACTGGTCAGCCAGCTTGAGGGAGGGAAGGAGGGAGCTTCACTCAACACTGGTCAGCCAGCTTGAGGGAGGGAAGGAGGGAGCTTCACTCAACACTGGTCAGCCAGCTTGAGGGAGGGAAGGAGGGAGCTTCACTCAACACTGGTCAGCCAGCTTGAGGGAGGGAAGGAGGGAGGGCCAGGCCTGGGGTGTAATCTGGCTAGATGCGACTGTTATGGTGATGTATATAAGTGGGCAGCCAACCCCGAGGCTCTTTCACGCTACATCAACGGCAGATGTATTGTGTCGTAGCATCCACTCTCCCTCCTCCACCTTCTCCTCTTCCTCCTCCTCTTCCTCCATGCACCTACTTATCTGCCTCCTCTTCTTTCTTCAATTCCTTCTCCTATCCATTTCTTTTAAGCTACTCTCTTTCTTTCTCCCTCATATTAAAACATTCTCATGCAAGAGCGACAAGACACACTGCAGAAAGGACTCACCACAGAACAAGCTTCTATTGAGTCAACATTTCGCTCTTTACCAAGTCATACACAAAGCGAAATGTTCTAGCTTGTGTTCTGTGTTTGTGTGTGTGTGTGTGTGTGTGTGTGTGTGTGTGTGTGTGTGTGTGTGTGTGTGTGTGTGTGTGTGTGTGTGTGTGTGTTTCCTTCCCTTGAGAGAGAGAGGACAAAAAGAGAAGGCACGGAAGAAGAGGATTCATGCTTGTATCACCAGACATTCCTCACCTCACTAATGACACGCAGACTCGTCTCATTTGCCTGATGTAATTGATTGTAATCTGTATGCTTGAACTAATGATATCCGGCCCCGGACACATCCGCTCTGAGGATGCCGATATGCGACTGCTTGAATATATTCTCTTGTTCATGTGGAGTGTACTGTGTGTGTGTGTGTGTGTGTGTGTGTGTGTCTGTACTCACCTAGTTGTACTCACCTAGTTGTGGTTGCAGGGGTCGAGTCAAAGCTCCTGGCCCCGCCTCTTCACTGGCCGCTACTGGGTCACTCTCCCTGCGCCATGAGCTTTATCATACCTCTGCTTAAAGCTATGTATAGAGCCTGCCTCCACTACATCGCTTCCTAAACTATTCCACTTCCCGACAACTCTGTGACTGAAGAAATACTTCCTAACATCTCTGTGATTCATCTGAATCTTCAACTTCCATCTGTGTCCCCTTGTTGTTGTGTCCCATCTCTGGAACATTCTGTCTCTGTCCACTTTGTCAATTCCTCTCAGTATCTTATATGTTGTTATCATGTCTCCCCTATCTCTCCTGTCCTCCAGTGTCGTCAGGTCGATTTCCCTTAACCTCCCCTCGTAGGACATACCCCTTAGCTCCGGGACTAGTCTTGTTGCAAACCTTTGCACTTTCTCGAGCTTCTTCACATGCTTGGCTAGGTGTGGGTTCCAAACTGGTGCTGCATACTCCAATATGGGCCTAACGTACACAGTGTACAGGGTCCTGAACGATTCTTTATTAAGATGTCGGAATGCTGTTCTTAGGTTTGCTAGGCGCCCATATGCTGCAGCAGTTATTTGGTTGTGTGTGTGTATGTGTGTGTGTGTGTGTCTGTGTGTGTGTGTGTGTCTGTGTGTATGTGTGTGTGTGTGTGTCTGTGTGTGTGTACTCACCTAATTGTACTCACCTAATTGTGGTTGCAGGGGTCGAGACTCAGCCCCTGGCCCCGCCTCTTCGCTGTCCGCTACTGGGTCTCTGTTCTCCCTGCTCCATGCGCTTTATCATACCTTGTCTTAAAACTATGTATAGTTCCTGCCTCCACTATATCTTTCTCTAGACTATTCCACTTCCTGACTACTCTGTGGCTGAAGAAATGCTTCCTAACATCCCTTTGACTCATCTGAGTCTTCAGCTTCCAGTTGTGTCCCCTTGTTTCTGTGTTCCCTCTCTGGAACATCCTGTCATTGTCTCCCTTGTCGATTCCCCGCAGTATTTTGTATGTCGTTATCATGTCTCCTCTGACCCTTCTTTCCTCCAGTCTTGTTAGTCATATTTCCCTCAACCTTTCTTCATAGGACAGACCCCTGAGTTGTGAAACTAACCTTGTCGCAAACCTTTGCACTTTCTCTAGTTTCTTTACGTGCTTGACCAGGTGTGGGTTCCAGACTGGTGCTGCATATTCTAGTATGGGCCTGACGTACACAGTGTACAGTGTCTTGAACGATTCCTTGTTTAGGTAACGGAACGCTAATCTTAGGTTTGCCAGTCGCCCATATGCTGCCGCAGTTATCTGGTTGATGTGTGCCTCCGGAGACGTACTTGGCGTTATACTCACCCCAAGGTCTTTCTCCTTTGCCGAGATTTGTAGCCCTTGTCCACCTAGCCTGTACTCTGTCAGCGGTCTTCTTTGCCCTTCTCCGACCTTCATGACTTTGCATTTGGTGGGATTGAATTCGAGAAGC
>WNWK01001967.1:0-22500 GCA_009830355.1 Cherax destructor
ATATGAATATTAAGAGTGAATTTGTTCAAGGAATTTTGATAAGATCAACACAAAGACAATAATACACAAACTGAAATAAAGGGTAAAAACTTACAGTTTTGCAGGAGAATACACAACAAAATAAGATTCAGGCAGTGAATGTGATAGTTTATGCAATAAGATCTTGCATGTAAAAATATGTATAAAGAGATAGTTCTTGCTGCTTCAGACAAAATATATTCAATAAACAGGTTCTGCAAAATTTAAAAAAAAGAGGCACAGGTTGACACAAAAATATAAACTGTCTATTGAACTAAAACATGTGAGATACTGGCACAAAAATTAATGGACACACTGAATGGCAACAGGAAAATGAAATATGCAACTAGGAACACTGGGCATAAACAATAAGGAACTATTCACAGACACTGCATAAAACACAAGGAATGCACTGGGAAAAAAAAAAAGAAGGGACAGGGACTTAATAAACACTGCAATAATAACGAATAAATCAAATACTGCACTCAAGGACAAGAAAATTTATACCAAGTACTTACTGCATGTGAGAGTTAACAAAGAACATGATAAAAATGAGACACGAAGCATTGAATACTGAAAAAGTATTTGAAATAAATTTACACGAAACTGAAACACAAGTCTTGTACTGGAGCTGTACAGTACTGTACTGGAGCTGTACAGTACTGTACTGGAGCTGTACAGTACTGTACTGGAGCTGGTACTGTACTGAGCTGTACAGTACTGTACTGGAGCTGTACAGTACTGTACTGGAGCTACAGTACTGATGGAGCTGTACAGTATGTACTGGAGCTTTACAGTACTGTACTGGAGCTGTACAGTACTGTACTGGAGCTGTACAGTACTGTACTGGAGCTGTACAGTACTGTACTGGAGCTGTACAGTACTGTACTGGAGCTGTACAGTACTGTACTGGAGCTGTACAGTACTGTACTGAGCTGTACAGTACTGTACTGGAGCTGTACAGTACTGTACTGAGGCTGTACAGTACTGTACTGGAGCTGTACAGTACTGTACTGGAGCTGTACAGTACTGTACTGGAGCTGTACAGTACTGTACTGGAGCGTACAGTACTGTACTGAGCGCTACAGTACTGTACTGGAGCTGTACAGTACTGTACTGGAGCTGTACAGTACTGTACTGGAGCTGTACAGTACTGTACTGGAGCTGTACAGTACTGTACTGGAGCTGTACAGTACTGTACTGGAGCTGTACAGTACTGTACTGGAGCTGTACAGTACTGTACTGGAGCTGTACAGTACTGTACTGGAGCTGTACAGTACTGTACTGGAGCTGTACAGTACTGTACTGGAGCTGTACAGTACTGTACTGGAGCTGTACAGTACTGTACTGGAGCTGTACAGTACTGTACTGGAGCTGTACAGTACTGTACTGGAGCTGTACAGTACTGTACTGGAGCTGTACAGTACTGTACTGGAGCTGTACAGTACTGTACTGGAGCTGTACAGTACTGTACTGAAGCTGTACAGTACTGGAGCTGTACTGTACTGGAGCTGTACTGTACTGTACTGGAGCTGTACTGTACTGGAGCTGTACAGTACTGTACTGGAGCTGTACAGTAGTGTATTGGAGCTGTACAGTAGTGTACTGGAGCTGTACAGTAGTGTACTGGAGCTGATACATACGTACTAGTACTGGAGCTGTACAGTACTGTACTGGAGCTGTACAGTACTGTACTGGAGCTGTACAGTACTGTACTGGAGCTGTACAGTACTGTACTGGAGCTTGTACTTATGACTGTACTGGAGCTGTACAGTACTGTATGGAGCTGTACAGTACTGGAGCTGTACAGTACTGTACTGGAGCTGTACAGTACTGGAGCTGTACAGTACTGTACTGGAGCTGTACAGTACTGGAGCTGTACAGTACTGTACTGGAGCTGTACAGTACTGGAGCTGTACAGTACTGTACTGGAGCTGTACAGTACTGTACTGAGGAAGCTGCTGAGCAGTACTGTACTGGAGCTGTACAGTACTGTACTGGAGCTGTACAGTACTGTACTGGAGCTGTACAGTACTGTACTGGAGCTGTACAGTACTGTACTGGAGCTGTACAGTACTGTACTGGAGCTGTACAGTACTGTACTGGAGCTGTACAGTACTGGAGCTGTACTGTACTGGAGCTGTACTGTACTGTACTGGAGCTGTACTGTACTGGAGCTGTACAGTACTGTACTGGAGCTGTACAGTAGTGTACTGGAGCTGTACAGTACTGTACTGGAGCTGTACAGTAGTGTACTGGAGCTGTACAGTACTGTACTGGAGCTGTACAGTACTGTACTGGAGCTGTACAGTACTGTACTGGAGCTGTACAGTACTGTACTGGAGCTGTACTGTACTGGAGCTGTACAGTACTGTACTGGAGCTGTACAGTACTGTACTGGAGCTGTACAGTACTGTACTGGAGCTGTACAGTACTGTACTAGAGCTGTACAGTACTGTACTGGAGCTGTACAGTAGTGTACTGGAGCTGTACAGTACTGTACTGGAGCTGTACTGTAGTGTACTGGAGCTGTACAGTACTGTACTGGAGCTGTACAGTACTGTACTGGAGCTGTACAATACTGTAATTTAGCTGTACAGTACTGTACTGGAGCTGTACAGTACTGGAGCTGTACTGTACTGGAGCTGTACTGTACTGGAGCTGTACTGTACTGTACTGGAGCTGTACAGTACTGTACTGGAGCTGTACAGTACTGTACTGGAGCTGTACAGTACTGTACTGGAGCTGTACAGTACTGTACTGGAGCTGTACAATACTGTACTGGAGCTGTACAGTACTGTACTGGAGCTGTACAGTACTGTACTGGAGCTGTACAGTACTGGAGCTGTACTGTACTGTACTGGAGCTGTACTGTACTGGAGCTGTACAGTACTGTACTGGAGCTGTACTGTACTGGAGCTGTACAGTACTGTACTGGAGCTGTACTGTACTGGAGCTGTACAGTACTGTACTGGAGCTGTACTGTACTGGAGCTGTACAGTACTGTACTGGAGTTGTACAGTACTGTACTGGAGCTGTACAGTACTGTACTGGAGCTGTACTGTACTGGAGCTGTACAGTACTGTACTGGAGTTGTACAGTACTGTACTGGAGCTGTACAGTACTGTACTGGAGCTGTACAGTACTTTACTGGAGCTGTACAGTACTGTACTGGAGCTGTACTGTACTGGAGCTATGTCTTCTTTGAGACTGTACTGGAGCTATGTCTTCTTTGAGACTGTACTGGAGTTATGTCTTCTTTGAGACTGTACTGGAGCTATGTCTTCTTTGATACTGTACTGGAGCTATGTCTTCTTTGAGACTGTACTGGAGCTATGTCTTCTTTGAGACTGTACTGGAGCTATGTCTTCTTTGAGACTGTACTGGAGCTATGTCTTCTTTGAGACTGTACTGGAGCTATGTCTTCTTTGAGACTGTACTGGAGCTATGTCTTCTTTGAGACTGTACTGGAGCTATGTCTTCTTTGAGACTGTACTGGAGCTATGTCTTCTTTGAGACTGTACTGGAGCTATGTCTTCTTTGAGACTGTACTGGAGTGTAGTCTTCTTTAGAGACTGTACTGGATTTGCTTCTTTGAGACTGTATGGGCTAGTCTTTTGAGACTACTGCTATTCCTTGAGACTGTACCTGTGGAGGTAGCGCAAGAGCATATGGATACACAAAAGGCCTAGGCACTAGGCCCCAAAGTGGTTAACAATTGTACATTTGGGTTATATCTAATTTAAAAATTTATTGTTACAAGCATGGTATCTTATTTCATGAATAAGATATCTTGACATGTCACATAGGTTATTATACTGTCTATCTCATAACTGTAGTACAGTCTTAAGGAAGACATGAATCATGAAGGAAATAAGTAGTTAAGACTGACACTGAGCCTAAATAGCTAACACATAAACATTTTTCAGTTATTCTTATGATGGAAATGTCATTCGTCTTCTAAATAAACCCTATTAATTTTCAAAAGAGATGCAACAACATAAAAGACTAACTTCCTTAACTGAACGATAAGAAAGGTCTGCTAAATTCAGTGCCTCCTACATGTGCCTGATAGGGGGGGGGGGGGGGGGGGGGGGGGGGGGGGGGGGGGGGGGGGGGGGGGGGGGGGGGGGGGGGGGGGGGGGGGGGGGGGGTTAAGACTGACACTGTGGGGCCCTCAACTCAGCTTAACCACATAAACATTTCTTCAGTTATTCTTATGATGGAAAAAATGTCATTTTCGTCTTCTAAATAAACCACTATTAATTATTTTCAAAATGAGATGCAACAACATAAAAGACTAAACTTCCTTAACGTGAACTTTGATAAGGAAAGAGACTTCTGCTCATTCCAGGGCCTCCTACATGTGCCTGATATATACATGTATATACTTTTCAAAACAAATAAATACACATACTCTTGTATATATTTATGAATATTGAACAACTTTCACTCATAGTGGAAGCTAAAAGGTGTATTAACACATTCCATGGACGTAGAAGATAACTTGTAATTATTGAGGCAAAATATACTAACTGGCAGTGTATATCCGGAGAACAGTGTTACCAACACCTCTTAACCTTATTCCCTCAGAATGTATATACTGAGAATGTATATACCTCTTTGTATATACGCTGAGAGGTATATCTCTGTATATACGCTGAGGTATATCTCTGTATATACGCTGAGGTATATCTGTGTATATACACTGAGGGAGGTATATCTCTGTATATACACTGAGTAAGTAAGTTTATTCAGGTATTCACAAATACAGTTAATGTACATAGATTATCGTACATATGCAAGGTCATGGAGAAGATTATCAGAAGAGTGGTGGAGCACCTAGAAAGGAATGAGCTTATCAAAGACAGCCAGCACGGTTTCAGGGACGGGAAATCCTGTGTCACAAACCTACTGGAGTTCTATGACAAGGTGACGGCAGTAAGACAAGACAGAGAGGGGTGGGTAGATTGCATTTAATTGGACTGTAAGAAGGCGTTTGACACAGTTCCACACAAGAGATTAGTGCAAAAGCTGGAGGACCAGGCAGGGATAACAGGGAAGGCACTACAATGGATCAGGGTCAGGATCAGAGAGGTATATCTCTGTGTATATACACTGAGAGAGGTATATCTGTGTATATACATTGAAAGATGTGTAGGTAGGTAGGAAGGTAGATAGGAAAATAGGTAGGTAGATAGATAGGAAGGAAGACAGATAGGAAGGAAGGTAGGTAGATAGAGAGGAAGGAAGGTAGGTAGGTAGATAGAAAGGAAGGAAGGTAGATAGGTAGGTAGGTAGATAGATGGGAAGGAAGGTAGGTAGATAGGAAGGTAGGTAGAAAGGAAGGTAGGTAGATAGGAAGGAAGGTAGGTAGGTAGATAGGAAGCAAAGAAGGTATGTAGGTAAATATGAAGAAAGGCAGATAGGAAGAAAGATAGGTAGGTAGAGAGGAAGGTAGGTAGACAGGAAGGAAGGTAGGTAGGTAGAGAGGAAGGAAGGTAGATAGAGAGGAAGGAAGGTAGGTAGTTAGGAAGGAAGGACGGTAGGTAGAGAGGAAGAAAGGTAGGTAGAGAGGAAGGAAGGTAGGTAGAGAGGAAGGAAGGTAGGTAGAGAGGAAGGAAGGAAGGTAGGTAGATAGGTAGGATGGAAGGTAGGTTGGTAGATATGAAGGAAGGAAGGTAGGTAGAGAGGAAGGAAGGTAGGTAGATAGGTAGGATGGAAGGTAGGTTGGTAGATATGAAGGAAGGTAGGTAGATAGAGAGGAAGGAAGGTAGTTAGACAGGTAGGAAGGAAGGTAGGTAGAGAGGAAGGAAGGTAGGTAGAGAAGAAGGAAGGTAGGTAGAGAGGAAGGAAGGTAGGTAAAGAGGAAGGAAGGTAGGTAGAGAGGAAGGAAGGTAGGTAGAGAGGAAGGAAGGTAGGTAGATAGGTAGGATGGAAGTGGCTTTGGTGGCCTGGTGGCTAAAGCTCTCGCTTCACACGGCGAGGGCCTGGGTTCGATTCCCAGCCAGGGTAGAAACTTTGGGCGTTTCTTTACATCTGTTGTCTATGTTCACCCATCAGTAAAATGGGTACCTGGGTGTTAGTCGACTGGTGTGAGTCGCATCCTGGGACACTGACCTAATTTGCCCGAAATGCTCAGCATAACAAGGGGCTTTCTATGTACTAGTAGTATGTAGTAAAATAAATAAAAAAAGAAAAAGAAGGTAGGTTGGTAGATATGAAGGAAGGAAGGTAGGTAGGTAGAGAGGAAGGAAGGTAGGTAGAGAGGAAGGAAGGTAGGTAGAGAGGAAGGAAGGTAGGTAGAGAGGAAGGAAGGTAGGTAGATAGGTAGGAAGGAAGGTAGGTAGGTATATAGGAAGGAAGATAGGTTGATAGGAAGGTATTTAAATAAGAAGGTATTGTTGAGGATTGAGTGTGAGTGAGTGTTGGCAGTACTGCAGCAGGGAGGGCAGGCCAGGGAGGGCAGTCCAAGGAGGGCAGGCCAGGGAGGACAGGGAGTGAGGGAGGAGCATCAACAAGGGTGATGGTGGAGGAGGCAGGTGCTGGTGATGGCTTACGTCAATGTGGCAGAGTGGAGCCCTGACCAAGTCTCAGAGTGGCTCAAGGGTGAGTAGTGATGACCAGTCAGGTCACAGTCTACCCACCAGGGGCACTATTAGTGCCCTGGGGCACCATCACTCCCAAGGGGGAAGGGGAGCCTCCACACTCATGTTGACATCCTGCTCCTATGTCCTTCAAGGTTGTCATGTGGTGGCTGTTATATTGTGGGTGTATGTTGTGGGAGGTGTTATGTGGGTGGTATGTTGTGGGAGGTGTTATGTGGGTGGTATGTTGTGGGAGGTGTTATGTTGTGGGAGGTGTCAGATGGGACGTGTCATGTAGGTAGTGTGTCATGTGGATAGTATCGTGGGGTTATTGTGTCATGTGGGTGGTGTCATGTGGTCAAGTGTAAGGTAGTGATGGCATAGGGAAGGTGTCTTGTGAGAGGCTGTCATGTGGTTAGTGTGTCAAATGGTCATTGTCATGAGGGGTGTCACATGTGAAATGTTATGAGGGGTGTCACATGTGAAATGTTATGAGAAGTGTCATATGGTGATCTCGTGTAGGAAGTATGTAGGCACTGTCATGTGGAGGTGTGTGCATGTCCATATATACAGTACTTAATTTGCTCAAATTTTCTCATTTGTTTTTCTGTATTGTTGCAAAATGGATCCGTATAACAAATAATGTGTTTGTTCCGTCAGGTCTGGACGAAGCCATCTTGCCGTATATCCACTACTTTGTGAACAACCAGGTTGACGGAAAGAGGCTACTTCAACTGAGTCCTGATGACTTGCCCTCCCTTAGAGTCACTAAAATTGGCCACCAGGAGATTGTGCTTCAGGCTGTCGAGCTTCTGCGTAACATTGTGAGTCATATCATCTGGGGATGGGGCAGGAGCTGAGATAATGTGAAAACATTCAGGAATTACATGTAGGATTAATACATAAATCACTAGGAGCAATCCCATTGAAAAATATTTGAATGCAGCGTGTTTGTTACCACTTGATGAATAATTTTTGTCAATTGTTCAAAGTTCTGAGGCAGGACCCAGAGCTCATACTCCTCCCTTACACACTCCTTAACTGTGGCATATCCAGAAAATTAAAGTTCCTGTGTGTGAATCGAAAAAAGACTAAAATGAGTGGAATCAGATAAAAACTTACTTTTTTTATGGTGTTGAGTTAGTTTGATATCTTTATTATGCACCCCATACCCTTCCTGTGGGCGGTAGTCAAAAGATTACAGAGGAACATAATGGGTCCAGGGACTGGACCCCAAAGTTTTGATAGCTGAGCAAGTTACAAAGGTAATGAACTCACAAAGGTAATGAACTCACAAAGGTAATGAACTCACAAAGGTAATGAACTCACAAAGGTAATGAACTCACAAAGGTAATGAACTCACAAAGGTAATGAACTCACAAAGGTAATGAACTCACAAAGGTAATGAACTCACAAAGGTAATGAACTCACAAAGGTAATGAACTCACAAAGGTAATGAACTCACAAAGGTAATGAACTCACAAAGGTAATGAACTCACAAGTTACAAAGGTAATGAACTCACAAGTTACAAAGGTATGGTGTTGAATTTGGCCAAAATTGATGTGATGTTGGCAACACTGGAACTTAAGCACCAATTAGGTTTTTTGTTTCTGTTTTTTATGAGCCAAATAAAAGTGTGATTTTCACTTTTTTGGTATGCATTGGTTGACCCTAAGTACCACATTTTGCAATAAAACTACGTATATTGATTTCAAGCAAAATAATGTTGCAAAAAGGTAGGAAAGCATACTAAACTAGAACACTATTAATATTCACTAGAACATGTACAGTGGTACCTCGGGTTACGAGCTTAATTCATTCCAGAAGGCTGTTCGAGTGCCGATACCGAACGAATTTGTTCCTATAAGGAATAATGTAAATTAGATTAATCCGTTTCAGACCCCCAAAAATACACTTACATAATTGTTCGAGTTGGGAGCTGTTCGTATGCCGAGGTACCACTGTAGTATATATCTGTTCAAAAACATGGTTTATCTTATATCTAATGATTGTTTCTGCCATGCAACACCATGTACAAGTTTTTATTGCCATATTAGAACTGTTTCAAGATATGAAATTTCTCAAAATGTGGCTTGAGGCATAATGGAATATAAACACAACTTCCATATACAGTGGACTCCCGAGTAACGCACACCCCGGAAATCGTACAAGTATGTAAGTATAATATTGTAAGTGCTTTTGTAAGTGTAATTTTGGGGTCTGAAATGGACTAACCTACTTGACATTATTTCTTAAGGGAGTAAATTCGTTCGGTAATGGCACTTGAGCAGGCTTCTGGAATGAATTTTGTTTGTTACTCGGGGGTCCACTGTATACGTATTGGGCATCTGTTTGCTTGTTTGGCTTTCTGCTTGTGAGCTGAACTGTACTTTCTTCAGTGTAACAGGAATAGTACCAGGAAAATGTGCACCAGGCCTCAGTCAAAATGGATCACTTTCACTGCCATGGTGGAAATGTGTTGGCCAAAGCTTCAACTGGTATTTTTCTGTTAGGTCATATGACCGATAAATGGAAATCAGCCAATTTGGGCTTGCATCCTGTTTTCACCTGGAACATATTCTGTGCATTTAGCACTGCAACATCCAAGAGGTGGAAAAATAATTTCATATATGTACTAGTCTGGGTTGAACAGTATTTTCCTGAGCTCACTGCAAGAAAAGTTGGTGTGTCGGCCAGCCCTTGTGAGCTTATTTATGTTTGCTGGGTGATATTACCCACAAGGACACCCGTATACCCATGCAGCCTGGATTTTTTCAAGGAGGCATGAGGTAGCTGTTGACGCAAACAACAAAGCTGAGGCCTAAAATGGCAGCTTGTGGCAAATATTAAGCCTAGAAAAATTGTGCCTCCTAGTATGTCAGACACATTGTCATCACTTGTGTACTAGTATGTTGAACACAGTTAAAAGGTTAATTACACATACATGAGCTGGAGTCTAATTCTCTACAAACACTGGTCAGTAAAATAAAGGAACTGTTAGTAACTTCCTACATCATTAATGCAGAGACATTATGTTAATCACATAGACTTTAATTTAGGTTAATAATAAACTTGGATGGTCATGTTCTTACTCAAAATCGTGATTTTTCAGTCAGTTAATTTTTACTGACAACGACTTATTTTTCAGCACTATCAACTAAACCAGGAGAACGTCCAGTACTTAGCCCTCCGCCTGAGCTCCAAAGCACGAAGCATATACAATGAACTGCGACAGACAACCTCATCATTTGGTAATGGCGGAGGGAGCGCCGGAGAAGAAGAGGAGGGTGAAGACGAGGAAGAAGGAGCAGACCGAAGAAATGCGAAGAAGAGACAGGAGAGGGTGTCGACGGCGATCATTGCCGGAGTGGCCGATGTACTGTCCTCAGTTAAGGGTCTTGTGTCTTGGCTCACCAGGTACTGTATGCAGTTGATCTGTCCCTGTTCTGTGTTCATTAGTAAGCAGTGCACTCAGATTTCATTTGCTCTTAACTAAGTTTTGTAAACGTGTACTTTCTTGAATGGCGTATACATATTTTATTTGCCTAGATCTCTAAATATTTTGTTAAACTTGCAGTATTTATGAATGCTCATAAATGGAAACTTAATATAATGAAATTTGCTAGTGTAGGCTTCTGACGTCCCTTAAAAGAAAAAGGGTATAATAATGATGGTTATTTATTCTCTTAAAGTGTAAAAGTGATACCAGTTTTATGAAAGGACCATAGTATATACAGCATATTGAACATTCTTAACCTAGACTATAACTACTTAATACTGAACTATAAAACACATGGTTGTGGAACTGTTTTAAGTGTGAGTTTAGTTCAAGGTGTATTAACATTGAAGATAAAAACATATACAGTGGTACCTCGACTTACGAGCAGCTCCCAAATCCAACAATTATGTAAGTGTATTTCTGTAAGTGCTTTTGTAAGTGTAATTTTGGGGGTCTGAAACAGATTAATCTAATTTACATTATTCCTTATGGGAACAAATTCGTTTGGTATCGGCACTCAAACAGCCTTCTGAAACGAATTAAGCTCGTATTCGAGGACACTGTAAGTGGACCCCGAGTAACGTAAACTTCATTCCAGAAGCCTGCTCAGTGCATTCGAACGAATTTACTCCCTTAAGAAATAATGTCAAGTAGGTTAGTCCATTTCAGACCCCCAAAAATACACTTACAAAAGCACTTACAATATTATACTGTACTTACATAATTGTACGATTTCCGGGGTGTTCGTAACTTGGGGGTCCACTGTACTGTACAGCATAAGATCTAGTAACAGCTCAGTGAAAACAAATTGATTGATAATCAAATATTATTTAATTATTGGTATATATTAATGAAAATTAACAGTTGGATGAGCAAGATACAGAACATGTTACGAGCACCTCGAAAATCGTACAATTATGTAAGTATAATATTGTAAGTGCTTTTGTAAGTGTATTTTTGGGGGTCTGAAATGGACTAACCTACTTGACATTATTCCTTAAGGGAGAAAATTCGTTCGGTAATGGCACTTGAGCAGCCTTCTGGAATGAATTATGCTCGTTACTCGGGGGTCCACTGTACAATGGAACCAAAAACATTAGTAATAAAAGGGATGTGATTAAGGTTAATGCTAGCCATTAAGTCAATAAATTGAAAAATATTAGGGGTAAGATTAAGAGAGAAGGGTTGCATGGTGTAATTAATAAGAAAGTAAAATGCAGTAACTTGTTAAAGAAATTTGGTAAAGAAATTTATTTTAGTGAATTAAATATAATTATATATATAATTGGCATATTTATACACAAAGTACTTGGCAACTTTTTGCTCTCCAGGAGCTTTGTCAAGCCGTTACAAAGTTCCTGAAGAGCAAAATGTCGCCACAGTAAAATGTCACATTAGTTGTACCTGTGTCCACTTACCTAGAAACCAAAGATGTATTGGTTTCTAATGTGATGCCTTTGTGTTTTTTCCAGGAAATGTTTGAGGTCAGTATGTATCAGTATTACAGTGTAGTGTTCTAAAGATGCCGAGTGAACGCGGTAATATGTATAAATGACAGTTATATCTAATAGGTACTTGGAACTTGAATAAGGGTATAGTGAGCTGCCTTTTGTTAAGTGATGATTGCTTTGAGATGGGTTCCCAAGGTGGAGCCTCAGACATAAATCTTATATGTGAGGTATGAATAAATGGAGAAAAAGTAAAAGTTCAGCATTAGTAGCATAAGTTGCACAGCATAATGTGATGGGAATGTCTTTGTCATAATCTCTTGGTTTTGTTTATGATTGGGAAATAGTTTTTTCAGATTACACAGGTCAATGTGAACAGTTTGTGTTGTGATGCTTGACAAAACAACTAATATTTTTCAGTCACTTCCCTCTTGTGATTCAAGAATCTCTGTTTTGCTCTGGTCTCAGTTTCAGCCTCAATAACTCACTTAACTGAAATCTATGAAGCAATTTTATATCTTCAAAGACAAAACAGTGTTTATATGTATATGAAGAGTAAAGAATGCTTCAAGAGAAAATTCTAAGGGAATCTATGTTGATATTAATATTTCTTCAACATAACACACATGCTCAATAATATCCCTCATGAAAACACAAATTCGGAAGATTAATTGGTCTGTGTATTTTGATCCGCTGCTGGGGTTCTCTTCAGTAGATACATAAGTGAAAGGACAACATGAATATATATAGGGAAGGCTGCACCTCGCCCCATGTAAGGGAGTGGCACGTTGGGGGACGTATCAAGTAGTGGGTGGGTGAGATGACAAGTCCTGTAGTAAAGCAAGTGTTCATTACACTTTAGTTATCCATAGCATACATATTTTGAGTAGATGTTTCGTGTAGTGTTTTTGAAAACTTAAAGACAAGAAGGGTGATGTTTTATTTTTTCCTTGCTTTTAAATAGTATACCATACACTTACAGGCAGCCATTTGAGGGCCAAGAGAAATACGACTGCCTTAAGAGTGACCTGGTGGAGCTGAGCATTCGACTAGCAACCATTGCCCAGCGTGACATGTTTGCTGAGAACCAGGCCACCGTAATTTTCAATTGTGCCTTAGGCTTGCTGTCATATCAGACAAAATCATTCAGGTAATGTTCTCACTTGCTGTGCTATTTAGGATCAGAACTGTTAACCATAATTACAAGGAGTGTCATATAGAGTCTGAAAAAAATATTGGTTTCTTGTGGTATATTGGCAGTATATGCACCCAGACTGCTAAATTTTTGCATGTATTACTTTCACAAAAAGATTCTTTACCATTTCAGAAGATTTTTTTTTATGTTGACAGAACAATTTTGAGGATCATGACAGTTAAAGATATAACCAATAAATTATTGTAATAGATGCACCTCATTTTAAAAATTAGTAGCTAAAGACTTACCCAAAGTGTGGGCTTTGCAAACGTTTTACCATGTGTATAAACTTTATTCTTACTCGTATTCCCATTTTTGTTGAAAAATTGATTTATTCTGATTCACACACACTGTAGATATTTACCACTCCAGTTTTGTGGCATAGCAGTTCTGCAGTGGGTTAATGGTAATGGTGTTATTGTTGGTACAGGAGTACAGTGATCCTCTTATCATCCAGCCTGCCACCCTGGACATTGCTACCATCAAGAAGAAGGCTGATGATGAGTGGGTGAGTAGCCAGCCTCCTGCTTTTCACTTATCATGTTATTTCATCCATGTTCTCACTACAAGAGAGGATGGGGATATTATGGTTAGGAGGGTCAATTGAATTGTAATGTCTGTACACTTACAGCAAAACAGCTATTGGTTGAAGGATAGTGAGTATGTTGGTCAGTCTACAGTGGTGGAAAATGGCTGACATATTTTTCTTTACCATCGGCCATTTTTCATTTAGGTGCACAGATTTTATAATTCAAATGACCTCCCGAACTGCCATATCCCCTCCCCATCTCTTTAGGGCACCAGCACTTTACTTCCCACCTCAGCACTCAAGTTCAGATAACTGATTTCTCAGAATATCATCATAAATGTTAAATTACTTACACTAACTGCATGTCAAGCCATAAACAACACTTATGTCTGCCAGACATCTGACTTGTAAATTACTACTCTGTACTTTCAACATTTGAATTTGTTTATCCTATTAGATCATCTCATGAAGAACACAGTGTGAAAGTTCTTGCTGCCATGTGTGAACCTGTTGATAGTCTCAGTGTTTTTGGTCATATTTCTTTCTGAATTTAAATTTTAATTGATGTAAGTTGTTTTAATTTAGTGTGATGGTAAAATAGTATTATTTTTTGTGTGTGCTTGTTGGTTTGTTTATTTTTTATACTACCTACAGTATTGTATTTATATAGCAGTTAATGCAGACTTATGTTATTTGAGCATAGTATGGCTGACATTAAATCACTACAGGGTGTTGGGTTGCAGTCTTCCTACCACGGTGTTCATCAAGTGTCTGAAGTACGAGCATTGAGTCCAGCCTATCAGTGCGGCAAACTTCAGGAGGGGGATGAACTGGTGCAAGTCAACTATCAGACTGTGGTTAGTAATGGAGTGTATATACTTCTTGTGTCAAAAATGTATTGAGTTTCAGACAATAATAAGCCATCTTCAATACTTCTTATACTTTGACACACTTCAGCTAAATATGTGCAGTGACAGGTAAATGTTACAATCTTTCACTAACATTCAGGATACAATTAGCTGCTTTACTTTCTCTGTTTCTTAATACTTCTTATTACTGTAATATTTCCCATGTAATTTATGAGGCCTGGTCAGAAACCTGGTTGTTGGCACAATAATTCTCAGAACCTTGGCAGATATGTGCTGTACATATACCAAATGTTTTTTCAGAGCCTTGTGTTGTTAATCATCTCATGGAATGTTCTTTTTTTTCTTTTAACCCACTATACATTTCCAACCAAGGCAGGGTGACCTAAAAAGGAAAATGAAAGTTTTTTTTTTTTTTTACATGTAGTAATTTATACAGGAGAATGGGTTACTAGCCACCTAATGGAATATGTCTGGCTATAATATTCGGTCCCTTTTTGTAATTCATAATACCTCAAACTAATTATCTTAATTTTCACCTCATGTTTTTCCTGTTGCATTGTGCTCTTGGCTATAACATTTGACATCCTCTTCTTATTGCTTAACCATTTTTCATCACTGTGCAATCCACTTGTCATTCATTTTTCTTTTTTCCCCATTTACCATTATGACACTCTTGATCTTCACATAGTTCTGCAAGACAATTGTATTCTATAATTTTCTCTGTTCACTTAATTATTTCTCTGCCTTTTCAAGGGGACTTCCCTTGCTGTGGAAGAGGGACTCTTGATCCAAAGAATTAGACTGCTGCTCTCCTTCCTCAGTTCAAATCTGAATGCCCTTAACCCTCTCTCCCTCTTTTTTTGCCTCATTGGTAGGAATATTTTCCTTTTTGTGTAGTCCAGATCCTAAATAGAAGGTAATGGTATGAGGTAACAACATTAAGGGTAAAGAGACAGATGCAGTTATATGGAATCTTTTGTTAATGATGTTTTGCCCATACTAAAAAAAGATTCTGTATAACTGCACTTGTGTTTCTTTAGCATTAGTCTTCAATAACATTACATTTTCCATTGACCACAATTTTGTCTTCTGTCATATTAGTTTGGTACTGTACATCATGCACAGATTAGCTAATATGCACGTTCATTTCACAGTGCAATTGCAAACAGTGTTTATATTTATAAAGACTATATACTATATATTAAAGAGATCTATGTGACTTCCCTCAGATTGGCTGGAGTCCTCATAAGGTCACAGCAATTATGCAAGAATTTCCCGTTGAAGTAATTCTGACTGTAAAGAAACGTCCTCGACACGCCAACACTGTTGCCCAGATATATTTGAAGCCGATGCGACTTCCCAGTAAAAAGCGCACATACTCTCCGTGGGGCAACTTGTTAGTTAGCTCGCCCCGCTATGACCTCCAGAGCATCCCTAACTTGCAGCTGTCATTGTAAGTTGGAAAAAATAGTAATAAAGCCACTTCAAAAAAAGATAGTGTAGTCAAACCCTTGTATTCACTGGGGTTAGATTCCTAGAGGTCTATCTCAATCCAGAATCAGCAGATACCTGTACCACTATTAAAGAAACAATGTGTTTCCTTCTATGGGTTACCTAAATTGTTGGGAAATGACTAATGTAAAAAAGTATTTTGTTTCAGATTTGGGTATTCTGTTTTTAAATATTGGCTTAATCTTATTAGTACTGACATTCATAAGGAAAATGTTCATAAAGAAAAGTGATTTGGATGAGAAAACCATCAAGCACATTTTGAACAACACCCTAAAATAAGTTTTCAATTCAAGGGATGTTCACCAAGCAAAAATCAAATGGGCACCAGGAATAATTAAGGCTATTTTCAGGAAATTATTAGGGCTCATGGTACTTTTTAAGCTTCGATTGTATTTGATAAATGATTGTTTTTTAATTTATCTGGGAAGGTAGCCCACATTTTAGGTTTTAATTGCATTGCATTTCTATAGAGGTTCAGTTCGCTCCTCTGGCATGACAGTAATAGTGTGAATGATGGTGAAAGTTTCTTTTTCGGGTCACCCTGCCTTGATGGGAGACAGCCAGTGTGTTAAAAAAAAAATATATAGTATCTGGGTGAGAATTATTCATATACTGATGTGCTTGGTGAGATATGAAAAAGCTGTGGTTCACATGATTTTGTCAGGAGTCTTATTTTATATATTAAAGACAGACCTGCATTCACTCTCGGTGGTTTTTAATTGGGTGGTGTGTTGACTATTTGTTTAGTGGTGTAGTTGCCGAGACAGCATACAGTACTTTAAATTATGTTTAAAGTATACTGGGTTTAAAGTAGGTTTTCTTTACAGTTTAAGAGCTGTTTTCATACCTTAGCTCATTTTAAAGCCTGCACCTAGCTATGGCTTCTTTCCCACTGCTGGAAGCCACTCACAACATTTGACTAACATCCAAGTATTGTTCTGCTCCTGTTTACTGGTAGGTTAATAGTCAATGTTAAAAAACTGGCTTCAACATCTCATCTTGTAGGGGAATCAAACCCCGGAACCTTTTGGTTTCAAGTTGAATGCTCTAGCAACTGAGCTACTATGCACTTTTTTGATACAGTTGGGAATAATTGCAGCTTTCTTGTATATAAGAGTGTGTGTGCAATCTTTGTTTTTGTGTATGGTGATCTGTTTTAGGAGTCATATGGAAAAGATCTTATTACCAACCAGGTCGGTAGACAAGGTGCCTGTTAGGCGCGAGGCAAACTTAGAACCACGTCCCAAGTCCACGACTCCTCCACCTATGCTGACGACACCTTCACCGCAACCTCCATCATCTGTCAGGTAAGTGTTGCCAGTATGCGCATTTCTTCTCACATCTGTGTACTATCACAGTGGAAGCTTCCATTTAATTAATTGTAAACTTTAAGTACTATATGCACAATTTTGTGGTGAGAAAGGAGTTGGACAATGGGTAGGCAGGAACAAGAGTTAGGGTGACTGTCCCTTAGGGGTTTCTCATACAGAGTTTAATAAAACTAGTGTTAAAAAAACTGCATTTTGGGGTGAGGTAAAATGAGGAAGAGATGTATAATAGGAAGAGGTATTACAGTGAGTGGTAATAAAAATCACTACTGTGTTATTGTCAGGCCCACATGCTTTCTTTTGACTGTACAGTTTCTTTAAACACTTTACAAATTATCATAATTGTCAGAGGCCATCTTCAAAGGATCACAATTTTTTTTGTGGCGATCATTTAGCACCAGTTAACATACACTGAAGGATACTCAAAACAATAAGCTTAGTTATTGTGCCCCACTGAACCCTCTTTCTGCCACAGCCACACCAACCTCTGCCACAGCCACACCAATCTCTGCCACTATCTTTCTGGCTACCAAATCTTGTCAAAAAGTTTCTGAAATGCATCTTGTTCATTAGCTAAGGATCCCATATAAGAATTTTATTTCAGTTTTTTAAATCAGATTAATGAGGTTTGACTGTAGGGTATTCAGTTATGGATGTGCGAATAATATAGGTCCCTGTATAATGTGTACTGCATTTAAATAACACAAGCTCATGCTTTCACTGAACAAAATCTGTCTTAATCATCCCTGAATAGTTGTAATTACCACTGCACTTCTTTGTATTCTGTGAACACTGTCATTATTGCACTTTTCATTAAAACTTACTACATTATTGTTTGACCGTTCATTGTTATGTCATCTTCCTCGACTTACCTCTGCCTGTACTAATGATTTGTATTTATAGCGATGCACCGAGCACCACATCAGACAGAGCATCTTCTGACTCTGACTCCGAGGATGACCCATTCTTGTCTGACAGTGACCTGGCTGGCACATCACCTGTCAGTGTTCGTCTTTACCACCCTAAGCCTCGAGCACCTGTGCAGCGCCGTGCCACAATACCCGGAGCCACTACCAGACCATCTCTCAGCTTTGACCAGGTGAAATAGCTTTTCAAATGCTCAGTAATAACCAACTTGGAGACAGAAACTCAGGAGATTAATTGACTCTGTATTTCGACCCCCTTCTGAGATCCTCTTCAGCAGAAGGGGATCAAAATATACATATCATTTAATCTTATGAGTTTCTGTTTGTATGTGGGTTATTATTGAGCAGTGACAAGTGTTCGTTACACTTTAGTTTTTTTTTTTTCAACATCAGCTGTATTCCACCAAGACAGGGTGACCTTTAGTAATTTACACAGGAGTTTCAAAGGGTTAACTTTAGTTATTCATCCTCTCAAATATTTAAAACAATGTTCCATTATACAGCTCTGTTTTGGGGGGTTTAGGGTACAGTAATATATAGGGGATGTATAGCTTGTTACTTTGAAAGAATTATGGATATGGTTTGGACTGCAACTAAATGACTTGAAACTTTCTTAATTATACAGTATTATGATTATGATACAATATTAGTCTTGTGCTGTATTTCATGGTTCTCAGTATGTAAAATGGACATTTTAATGTGTGAATGCTTTGTATGTGTAGTAATTGTTCAGCTTTATATAATGGTGGGGTGTGTGGTCTGAAACTAGTGCTTGATATACCATAATGCTAATAGTTCATGTTTGCCGTGTGGTTGGTTTGAGATAGCTTGCTGAGGACCGGAAGTAGCTCGAAATTGGGCTCAAAGTAGGGGAAAAGTTTGATTTTAAACAATTTTCTTGAGGACAGGAAAGCTGCCCCTCCCCTGGTTTGTTTTATGGGTTTTTACTAGGCATCCTTGAATTATTGGGACACCTTAAACCATGATCAATCACCCTAGTTATATTTTGTTATCCGAGAAATAGGGTAAAACTTTTATTTTTTAGTGTGTGATGAATTCAAAATGGAGGGTAATTGTGATATAGGAGAGGCCTTGGGATGTGAGTAATGAACAGGGAAAATGTTGCTTGAGTGGCTGGAAGGTTTACATTGTAATTAGGCTCTCTAGATGGAATTGAAGCTCTGGGTTAATGTCTGAATGGAGTGTCCTGTAGACATAACTTGCACAGTAGAAAGTGTGAATATTTGTATGTTAAGCAGATTTAAACTTTTGAATAAGGGAGTATGTGTTGTCTGGAGCCTGAATGAGTAATTATTCTGAGAGCTGATTTTTGCTGAGTAACAACATGTGTAAGGTGATTAGCTATTGTTCATGGTCCACTATGGGCTTAATTATGCTCCTTTAACTAATAAAAGGTAATGAGTGATCACAGAAGCTATTTTACAATAAATACTGAAGATGAGCCACCACGAGCTTAGTTCTTCTACTCTAACAACAGCAGTCTTACTAGACTTAGTTACTTAATTTTTTTATAGATAATTTTTCTAGGAGTTGCTTTGTACATACAATATCCATCTGTGAATTTGATGCTTGCCAAACAAGTCAGTGAACTGTGCTTAATTTGTCAAATATACCTTAATTACCGATGTATTAATGTAGTGATTTACTTGTAAATGTGCTCTCCAGCTGTTGCAGGACGTAAGGTGGAACCGTGGTGGACGAATTGGATTTGCTGATGGCTTAGCACCATCGGACCCTGATTTATTAAGAGGACCTGGTGGGTCAGACCGTGTTACCCGCCCTCACACTTGCATAGGAACTGAAAATAAAGTAAGGATAGTAAGGGAAGGAAAGGAAGCAATGTTAAAGGAAGGAAGTGAAGCAGAATGCACAGTGAAGGAAGGGGGACGAGGTGGTGGTAAGGCAATAGAGGATGCAGATGGCAAGAGTGGAGAGAAGAGTTTTGACCAAGAATGTGTGTCTGGAGAAAACAAACCTGAAAAGAAAGTAGTCAATATCATACCACTGCCACCGAGAAAGCCAACTAACTATGGTGCAGTAACAGCAACTCAGAATGCCTCTCCATCACTGGCTCATCGTCCTCTTTTGACAGAGGAAAATATGAGCAGTGGAAGAGCTGGAAATCTAGCATTGGTTATGAACTCTCACTCACCTTCCTTGCAGTCCAGCACAGTTTCACCAGACAAGAATGCTAGTTCCAGTCACGAGTCTGTGCAGGACGTCTCTGGGAGGCCACGTCGTGTCTCAGAAGATCGGCCTAAGCTCGACAAGAGCCACAGCACACCAGCATATGACCTAGATGGGGACGGTACACTGCCTGGCATGTCTCCCTCGCTCTCTGGCCCAAACGAGAGGTCAGCAAACTTGAAGTCTCCAATTGGCACCAAGCATGGCTCCAACTCTACAAATGTTTTCAATGCACAAGATTCAAAGACATCATTAGGTTTGTGATTTATTGGTTTTTATAGCAATTATGGTACCAAAAATAATTTTCTTAAGATGATTTCCTTTGATGTACAGTACATGTATGTTTATAATCTATTGGTATATATTAATTACAAATATTAACATCTTTTAAGCCATATTTGACACAAACTAACAGCTTGTGTTTACAAAAACTAATATTCTGTAGACCATATTACAAAAATGAATGGCCTTTAAACTGTTTATTGCAGAAATTAACAGCCTTTAGACTGTGTTTATTGCAGTAATTAACATCCCATCTCCATAATATTTGATAAAGAAGAAAGCCTGTAGCTTATAGCTGTAAAAAGTGAAATGTCTTTTAGGGAATCTTAGTGTATTTCGTATGTCAATTCAGTGATGTAGGGAGTCTTCCAAAGTTGAAATGTTAGCTAGTTTTGGCCACTTACTTAGTCAAGTTCTAGATTCTGGGGCAGTTGACAGTCTCAGGAATGTTACTTGGTGCTGACTAATGGTTCCCTGCTATAGAGTGAAGTTATTTTTGGCTCAGTACCATCATAAATAAGTTACATTGAGTAGATTTTATTTTGGTTTTTGAAGTGTTTAAAAAGTACAGAACAATGTATAGGCAACTGTAGTGAGGAAAGTTAAAAGAAGATTAAGTAACAAACTTCAGTCATATGAATAATGTTATTTCAAAAATATTCTTGGCCAACAAAGACACTAAATTGTGTGTTATGCAATTAATAAAGAGCTGCAGATAATAGAATCGGGTAATAATATTTGTGAGGTCTTTTGTCGTGCAATGTTTTGGACAGGACAGCTTGCTGGGTCACTACATGAAGAAGACCCAGGCCAGGACCCATCCTGGCAAACTTACCTGAATCTAGACAGGATGAAAGCTCTGATATTTTAGAAGGATAGTTGACTAGTATTTTTACAGTAGAGTTTATGCAGGTATACTCTCCAGGTATACATCTTGAGCAATCATGCACATAGTCATCAGGGCCACTTCCTCATCCTGCAATCTTCAGACTCCCTAAGTGTATTACAGGAGATCCAGACCTTTGATTCATCACATGCCCTTAGCCTTCTCATTCAACACTGGCTGTGTCACATTTTCAACAGATACACACACGCTGTCTTTTGCTTATCTTCAAGGCAATAAACTTTCAGGCTCCTCTGTACATTCCACTGTTCAAGATCTTTCAATCTCCAGGAAGTTGCCATTTCTGACTACTTTCTACTTGAGTCCTGGAGATGGGAAGTACAGTGTCTGCACTCTGAAGGAGGGGTGTTAATGTTGCAGTTTTATAACTGTAGTGTAAAGCGCCCCTCTGGCAAGACAGTGATGGAGTGAATGATGATGAAAGTTTTTCTTTTTCTGGCCACCCTGCCTTGGTGGGAATCGACCGATGTGTTAATAAAAAAATAAAAAAAATCTGTTAGGTACTGACTTTATTCTTAATAGATCACTGGCAGCAGCAGTGCTCAGGATCAGTAATTAATGTATTTTCATCAAACATATTTAGCATTATGGCCATCCTCCTTTCATTGGTATATGATGTGAAAAATTATACTTTTTTTACTGCTTATTTTACATGAATATAGTAATACATACTGTATATGGTAGCCTCCAGGAAGTTGATTTTTGCAGAGAGAGTTTACTGGACTTGGAGTAATATAATATGTGGTTAGGCAAGTACATAGGAAAGTTTTTTGAATATTGGTTATATTATAAGACTGAGTTTTAATACTGTACTATAATAAATAAATTGTAACATCAGCACTAAGGTTAAGATATATTCAGACTGTCATTAAAAGAATGAAATTAGATTACCAGTTTTGTTAGAGAAAAATCTTAAATATAATATACAGTAAAGGGAGCTGGGAAGCTTGTTAGAAGCACTCTGCACTCTTATGAAATACATTAAGAATTGCAGTGGAAAAATCACTGAAATATAAAGTTTTTCTCATAATTACTCATAAATTGACTTCTTACATAATTTGCAGAGTAGGAATGGATATGGATTGTGGGGGCATGTATGTGACTGTGTGAGGGTGGATGTAGTTTGCAGGTAGGTATGGAGGGTGGGTATGAATGGAGTGTGCGAGTGGTAGTAGTGTGTGTGTGAAGATATAA
>WNWK01001967.1:27500-238029 GCA_009830355.1 Cherax destructor
GTAAAATTGCAGCTCCTGGCCCCACCTGTAAATTATTAATCATACTGTATCAATTTGTAGCCTGTTGGGCCCCTTCATTACTCCACTACCTCTTATTAGTGACAGAAGATCCAACTTATTTATTCTTTCTTAAAAGATCATTCCCCTCAACTTAGGTAACAGTCTCAATACACTTTTTTGGATTTTAAGTTTCATATCATGTGTTACTAGGCGAGGACTCTATACAGGTGATGCATACAGTGGTACCCCGGTTTACGATGGTCCCCAAACTCGCCCTTTTATGTAAGTTTATTTTTTTAAATGCTTTTGTAAGTGTATTTTTTGGGGGTCTAAAAGGACTAGTCTATTTTACATTATTCCTTATGGGGATAAATTCGTTTGGTAATGGCACTTGAACAGCATTCTGGAACGAAAAAATATCGTAAACCGGGGTACCACTGTACTCAAGAATGGGGTGCATATCTGAGGTAATGTGTATTTTGAACATGTCTTTATTTGGGTTCCTAAATGCCACTCATAAATTTGTGAGTTTAGCCTGAGCTACTAGTGTTATACTCTTTGTTTCAATTAACAGGTTTGGGGCAGTGGTTGTAACGTTACATTCTTCTCTTGATTCCCAACCAGTAGTCTACCCCCCAGTGTTTGTGAGAAAACACTTTCTAGTGTACTTTTGGCATTGCTTTGCTCATTTTACTGTTGGTCTCCCTGTTGATGGTGCTTAAACCCTTTGTCATTTTATTCATTCACTTTCATAGGTTATATTAATGATCATGTCTCCTCAGCCTATCAGCCAACATGGACATTTTCAGTGTTTTTATTTTATTGGGCTTTCTTGATAAATCTTATGTCCATTTATGTGTGGTTATTGTTAACTTTTTTTTCTATCCTATCACTTGAAGACAATTTTAGTGTTTTCATTCAATCTTCTTAACTCACATCCCAGCTCTGGGGGCTATAGTTTGTACCATGTCTGCACTATACCTATTTTATCTTTGTTTTTTTATGTGTGGATATCAGACTATGCTGCATATTTAAGTTTTGGTCTAGCATATGTTTTGAACAGTTTCATTATTATTCCTCCATGCTTTCCCATTGAGTATTTTGTCTATACAATAATTACTCCCGGATCCCTCTGTCTGATGCCTTCAGCATTTTGTCACATACAGTGGACCCCCGAGTAACGAAAAAACTTCATTCCAGAAGCCTGCTCAAGTGCCATTACCGAACGAATTTACTCCCTTAAGGAATAATGTCATGTAGGTTAGTCTATTTCAGGCCCCCAAAAATACACTTCCACAAGCACTTACAATATTATACTTACATAATTGTACGATTTCCGGGGTGTTCGTTACTCGGGGGACCACTGTACTTTGTATTATGTGTCTTCTTATTGCTTTCTCATTTTTGTTGCTTAGCATTTATTTACATTAAATTTTATCATCCATCTTTCACTATTTGCTCAATTTGTTAACCTTTTCTCGTAGGGATTTACAGTCACTTTTATTATCTATTTTACATGGGATTTTTGGATCTTTTACAATCATGTTAGTTTTTTATTCTTTAGGGCAAATGACTGACATAGATAGTTTAACTTAGAAACATCAGAGCAAGGTCTGATCCTTGTAGCACTCCGCTGGTCACATGTTCCCATGATATTTTTCTTTTATCAGCCTTTTTTTAAACAGTAGATCTCTCATTCACCATAATTATTTACACTTTATTATCTTTTGTTTTGTAATTTCCAGATTAGTCTTTCACTGTGTACTCTTATCAAAACTTGTTTTGAAATTTAAGTAAATGCAATCTTCCCATCCATTTCTTTCTTGCATAACTTTTATACCTTTTACAGTAGCTTGATAGATCTAATATAGAGGTACATAGGTGACTGTCTATAAATACATGAGTACTGTTTTCTTGTGTTAAGGCATAATACTGAAAAAAATGCTAATTATTTCAATAAAATTGCTAGGAAGCCGAAGAATTTCATGTCGGGAGCTAGGCCAGGGAGACCACCAAGGCTGGCTGCACCGTCGCCGTGACAACAAGGGCTTCCTCCTCCCACATCGCTGGGAACGCCGGTGGTTCATCCTCAAGGTACGTACGTGCTAGAAACTTTGCTGAATGCTGCCACTACTTGGTGATGGTCATTGTTTCCCTGTGTGATCATAACCCTTATAGTTAAGTGGTAGATACTGTAGATGGAGGACTGGTGATAAGAGGCCTGCTCAGGATGGTATTGAAGATGATAGAATGCAGCAGCAGAAGTAACTCTTGGAATATGCTTCATATACATGTACATACTATACATATTAAAGAGGTCATCACTGAGCTTGCAGGTGCTGTATATATTAAAGCAGAGGCAGTATATGTAAATATAATTACAGGTAATAGAGATGAAGGAGTGTAATTAATGATTTAATGCCGTTGGAAAGATTTGATAATAATAGTTGATTAATGACTGCAGAAAAACTACCTATATGGTTATCGTGACCGTGAGGCAGTGCGTGCTGACTCACTCATCTACCTACCAGGCTTCCACGTATGTCCTGCCACCGATGTCAAGGCCAAGAAATTTGCTTTCAAAATTTATCACTCAAGTAAGTTTTTGTATAACTCTGTTCACATATGTTTTGTTGGTATGTTTTCTCATCTAGGCAAAGTGTAATACCTAAATTTGTTGTTTGTATACCCTTAATGTTGGTTTGTGTGCAGCCAGCAGTAACAGCCTGGTTGATCAGGTCCTGATCCACCGCAAGCCCTGGTCATGGACTGGGCCACGGGGACGTTGACTCCTGGAACACCCTCCAAGTATACTCCTGGTATATAAGCAAATAATAGTTATTGCCATTGTAGTCTTAAGTTAGACTTAAGCTTTCCCTAAATGCTCTGCATAACTCTGTCCTTGCTGCATACACAAGCAAATGTCACCCATCTCTGTACAAACATTGTACTATCATGCTGAAATAAATCTTTGTCTGTTTTTTCACTACCCCTAGCTCCTAGTGGTAGTGAAAATGAGGCAGAATCTTGATTGGTAGTTGTGATGATCTTTACATAGCCTTGTTTTCACCAGGTTTAAGTCCACAAGTTCACAATCTTGAGATCACTCACTAGTTCACTGGTAATGGGTGCTGTTTCCTAGCTAAAAGGTGAACATTCAAGCCTCATATTATTCCTCCTTCACAAAATAATTTCTCAGTTGTGTGAAACTTCACCTGCATAATAGGATATTATGCATAAATTAAGAACAGTATGTCATGTTTTACAAGTTAATTGAAAATAGTTATATGGGGGGAAAATAATGTATGATATGATTAAGGTTCCTAGGTAGTAGGTTGGTAGACAGCAGCCGCCCTGGGAGGTACTACCGTCCTGCCAAGTGAATGTAAAACGAAAGCCTGTAATTGTTTTACATGATGGTAGGATTGCCGGTGTCTTTTTTCTGTCTCATAAACATGCAAGATTTCAGGTATGTCTTGTTACTTCTACTTACACTTAGGTCACACTACACATTCATGTACAAGCATATATATATACACACACCCCTCTGGGTTTTCTTCTATTTTCTTACTATAGTTCTTGTTCTTATTTCCTCTTATCTCCATGGGGAAGTGGAACAGAATTCTTCCTCCGTAAGCCATGCGTGTCGTAAGAGGCGACTAAAATGCCGGGAGCAAGGAACCCCTTCTCCTGTATATATTACTAAATGTAAAAGGAGAAACTTTCGTTTTTCCTTTTGGGCCACCCCACTTCGGTGGGAAACGGTCGACGTGTTGAAAGAAGAAAGATTAAGGTTCCTAGGTAGTAGGTTGGTAGACAGCAGCCGCCCTGGGAGGTACTACCGTCCTGCCAAGTGAATGTAAAACGATAGCCTGTAATTGTTTTACATGATGGTAGGATTGCCGGTGTCTTTTTTCTGTCTCATAAACATGCAAGATTTCAGGTATGTCTTGTTACTTCTACTTACACTTAGGTCACACTACACATTCATGTACAAGCATATATATATACACACACCCCTCTGGGTTTTCTTCTATTTTCTTACTATAGTTCTTGTTCTTATTTCCTCTTATCTCCATGGGGAAGTGGAACAGAATTCTTCCTCCGTAAGCCATGCGTGTCGTAAGAGGCGACTAAAATGCCGGGAGCAAGGGGCTAGTAACCCCTTCTCCTGTATATATTACTAAATGTAAAAGGAGAAACTTTCGTTTTTCCTTTTGGGCCACCCCACTTCGGTGGGAAACGGCTGACGTGTTGAAAGAAGGAAAGATGATTAAGGTTCAAGTCTTTTTGAATTGTGATGTCCCTGCTTCTTTAGGAAGACAGCTAGAGAATGAATGATGGTGAATGTGTTTCTTTCTCTGGGTTACCATGCCCTGGAGGAGAATGGCCAGTGATAAAATATTTAATAACAACAGTAAGGTTGAAATAATGTATTTCAACTGCATCACCCATACTGGTTAATACTTATTTTTAATATTCGGTAATATAGTAATAGTAATAATAATATAATATCTAAAATGTCCAGAAAACTTCACTTAAAGTATGGTAAAAATAACTTGTGGCTAGGCAAGCTATTATAATAAGTTATGGAATATAGAAACTTGGATTTTTTTAAACGCTGGTCATCTCCCACTTATAAAGAGTTGCTGGATCATTTTTAATACATTCACTGTTTCCCACTAAGGTAAGATAACCCAAATAAAAAAAACATTCACCATCACTCATTCTATAGTCATCTTTCCTGAAGTGCACATGCATTACACTTTGCATGATGCTCTGAAGTGCAACATTCATACAAATCCTTCAGATGCAGAGCTAATTCATGTCCATTAAGACAAAGTTAGATGGTGTGGTAGTGAGCCATAACTCGCATATACATGAACTGAACTAAGGAACCTCTTAAATTTTACTGCACCATGTCTCTAATCAGCATAATCAACTTAACAAGATTTTGTTCGCTGAGGATAACTTTATTTATTATTGGCACTTGTGGCGTGCTGAATCTCTTGATCTCACATGTGGTCACAGGGATTAACAATTTGAAAGATTCTGTTTCTATATTCTGGATTTTATTTTGGGCAGTCTACGTGATATAAACAGGTTTATACATGCTCTACAGATATTTTATTTTATCATAAGCATGACCTTCAAAAGTCTATCAAGGATATTATGTGAAGTTGAACCATGTAGGAGATCCTTTCCAACTTGCAAATGCCACAAGTTATTCACATCTGCATTTACTCAGCATAAGCATTTAGGAAGCAATTCAAGTTTTACAGCCATTCACATGAGATATCACGTGTGAGACATAACCATCCTTTGTACTACAGTATTGCTTGCTCTCTATACAAAAAGTTCATTTGTAAGTTTAAAACCTAGAAATGCAACTAATATTAAAGTAATGGAGTTCCTTTATTGATAACCATTTTCTTATACAGAGTAAGAGTGCTGTGCCCTTAATTCTGGCATCTTTTATGGAAGCATTGTGTGCCCTCAGTTTATAGTTTGTAACATAGTGGTAATAACAAGAGCTCTGGGTTTTGCAGGTGGAGCCACATTTTATTTTGCCTGTGACACTAGTGAGGAGAGAAGTCGGTGGATGAGCCAGATGGGTCTCTCAGCAATCACCTCCCAGCACCGCCATCACCTCAACCTGCAACAACAACAACAACAACAACAGCAACAAGGTCAGTCAGTCTCTCTCATTGGCTGTATGGCTTCATGTAGGTGGTGTCATCATACTGCTGAGATAGGATTGAAACACTCCTTAATGTGCATAGTCTCTCTACATAAATTATGTTGTGCAGGGATATTGAAAATGGACATTTTATTTCATGTGCCATGTTTGTGGGCCATTGATGCCTAGGAGTTGCCTTATGTTGTTAAGAATAATGTTAGGTCACTAAGAATAACATTAGGTCACTAGGAATAACATTAGGTCACTAGGAATAACATTAGGTCACTAGGAATAACATTAGGTCACTAGGAATAACATTAGGTCACTAGGAATAACATTAGGTCACTAGGAATAACATTAGGTCACTAGGAATAACATTAGGTCACTAGGAATAACATTAGGTCACTAGGAATAACATTAGGTCACTAGGAATAACATTAGGTCACTAGGAATAACATTAGGTCACTAGGAATAACATTAGGTCACTAGGAATAACATTAGGTCACTAGGAATAACATTAGGTCACTAGGAATAACATTAGGTCACTAGGAATAACATTAGGTCACTAGGAATAACATTAGGTCACTAGGAATAACATTAGGTCACTAGGAATAACATTAGGTCACTAGGAATAACATTAGGTCACTAGGAATAACATTAGGTCACTAGGAATAACATTAGGTCACTAGGAATAACATTAGGTCACTAGGAATAACATTAGGTCACTAGGAATAACATTAGGTCACTAGGAATAACATTAGGTCACTAGGAATAACATTAGGTCACTAGGAATAACATTAGGTCACTAGGAATAACATTAGGTCACTAGGAATAACATTAGGTCACTAGGAATAACTAGGTCTGAAGGTCACTAGGAATAACGTTAGGTCACTAGGAATAACGTTAGGTCACTAGGAATAACGTTAGGTCACTAGGAATAACGTTAGGTCACTAGGAATAACGTTAGGTCACTAGGAATAACGTTAGGTCACTAGGAATAACGTTAGTTAGATGTTTCACTAGGAATACTTATGGAATATTGTATAGATAGTAGTATGAATCTTAGGTCACTGAAAACGGTATAGTGTACATGTTAGGTCACTAGGAATAACGTTAGGTCACTAGGAATAATGTTAGGTCATGAGAAAAGGCCTTAGGTCACAAGGAATAGCCTTAGTTAATGGTTTATTGATATGAAGATAGTATGTGCTTGAAGGATATGTACATTTATTATTTTCAGTCACTTGAATATAGGTGGAGTGTGTTCCTGTGATCACAGTTTGTCATGGTTCTGACTTCTGAACTTTGTTATGTGATGGTCAGTTTGAGATAATTGCTTGTTGCTGATCCCCAGATACAGATCCCATATACCAGACATGGGCAGATCAGTAAGTCATGAAGGATGTGCAGACTAGAGCTGGGGGACATCTTTCAGGTCTATTAAAAGTTTTTGCCTAAAATTTTTGCCAGTTATGTTAAAAAAAATCTCCAAATTGGAATGTTTCAAATGTTAATTTTTAATGAATATCTGAGGCATTAGAAGCACTTATTACTCCAGAAAACTGCAATAACCAAGAGGGCAGCCAAAAGTTGGTAAGTACAGGGTGTTTTAAAAAGATGAACTCAACCAGTATGATCTCATGATTAAATGTTGCCGTAACACACACTAGACAGTCGTATGAGGAATTGCAAGTTCTCGGCTGGCAAGACGTAGACTTGCGATCCCTCATACAACTGTCGGGCATGTGTATTTTACTTCTGTATTACATCAACTCTTATGTAAGTTATTACATCTTCTTTATACTACTACTGTTTTTTACGTATTTTAATTAGGTTTTGATAATTGTAATGTTACCGCTAACACTAAGGAGCACACTAATCAGCACTTAACTTACAGGAGAAGAAGTCTACTATAGTGAAACTGATGATGAACTTGAAGAGCGATCATCCCCTTCAAGACGGTCTCCACAGTCATCTCAGTCCAGGTAGGAGACTGCATTTGCCACAAGTTTTGATAATAAAAAAATCATTCTGGCTATACACACAGTAATCAAAGGAACTGAAGCTACCTTCTCTTCATTGGCTCAAACCTCATATTCTCCAGACACTATATAATGCCTACAGTACTTTATCATGAATATAATATTTCTTTCCTGATGGGCATTTCTCTGGGTGTATAGCAGAGCTGTATTTGGAGAGGAGGGTGATGTTCTTCAGGAATTCTTCAGTGTTTCAGTAGGTGGCCGTTACTACACCTCAAGGTGTTAACAATTCACCACTTAAAATAATGAGCACCTCTTTGCTTGAACCTAAAATTCTGTGACCAAAACATTGTGGTTGCTTAAAATGAGGAGAGAGAGAGAGAGAAAGAGAAAAAGAGAGAGTGGCTGGCTGGCCATGCTGTATTCTTTTCAAGATTGATGGACTAGTTACATCAACTCCAGACTGAATGACTAATTACCTCAAACTCCTGATCTTCACCATTCTTTTTTTTGTATAGGACTGACGACGCCATTGTGTGGTGAAACATTTCCTCAGTAAAGATACCCAGGTGCTACTCATGTGTCTAATACATATATCAATTTATATCAAGGCTAAGACTTAACTGGGGGCAGGCAGTAAGTGTTGTGTGGATGGCTGGGTCTACCTGCTGCTGTGTACATTACTGTGTTGTATAGTTGCTGATGCAACCCTCTAAGGAATTGGACCTGCTATTCCCTACCTTGGATCAAATGTGAATGCCTCCCATTTCCCTTGGTTCTGTATAACCCCTACAGGTTTAGTGCTCCTGCCATAAATATACTTCTTTCTTTCTTTCAACACGTCGGCCGTTTCCCACCGAGGCAGGGTGGCCCAAAAGGAAAAACGAAAGTTTCTCCTTTTACATTTAGTACTGTAATATATACAGGAGAAGGGGTTACTAGCCGCTTGCTCCCGGCATTTTAGTCGCCTCTTACGACACGCATGGCTTACGGGGGAAGAATTCTGTTCCACTTCCCCATGGAGAATAAATATACTAATCCTAATATAATAGTAATAATGTTGATGCAATATGTTACTATTTGCATTCTTTCTTTTGGAGATTTGTAAATCTTGACTTACTATTTGCCAAATTTGTAATATCTGAAGTAATGCTTTGCAGTGCACCTTGTGATTTATGAATATAATTTGTGAAGGGATTCAGGAAAACCAGTTAGCTGGACTTGAATCATGGAGGTGGGAAGTACAATGCTTGCACTTTAAAGGAGGGGTTTGGGATATTGACTGTTTGGAGTGACATCTAAACTGTTGTATCTGAGCACCTATGTAGACAGTGATTGTGTGAATGATGGTGAAAGTGTTTTTCTTTTTTGGGGTCACCCTGCCTTGGTGGGAGATGGCCGATGTGTTAAAAAAAAAGTATGCTCAACATTGTAATTGTTTTCATGGCTGAAACTGTGTATTTTTGCAGAATGTCACCAAGCAAGGAGGTTGTTGGGGGCCTCTGGAGAGGAGGGTCAGCTAGTCCCTCTCGAGGCAGCCAAGGTCGTGGAACTTCACTTAGCTCCTTGGCTGCTCTTGGCTCAGCAAGCAAGAGTCAGGGGCTAAGGTTCCTGCAACCATCAAGGGACACATTAAATCAGCCTGTCCCCACTGCATCTTTCCGCAGTTACAGGTAACATTCTTACATCAGTTAATCTACTCACAATTGTGTCAGCATTTCCTCTCCTCTGGGTGTAGTTGCTTCTCTGCTATTGGAACTCTTCTGCTCTTCAGCAAATCGCCCTAATTTTAGATGTTGCCTGGATCACTCCAGTCCACATAACCATTTACAAACCAGTATCATATTAAATAGCACTAGCAAAAATATTTTGAAAAGTAATACACAAGCAATGCTACATTATCAACTATAGTACTGTACAACAGAGCTAATCTTTGCTAGTAATGCACAAACAGTGCTACATAAGTAATCATTGCAAGTATGGATTTCAATCAGAAATGCTAAACATAATGTACACAGCACTTTTAAGAATAAATATTCCCTTGAACTAGTTGTTCGTCTGAAGAAGGCCTTTTAACTCTGTAGAGCACAACATTCTTTTTTCAAACAAAAAGCACTACAGACACGGAGATCACATTTTTTCTTCCTCCCATCTTACCTTGGTGATCGATACCAACATGTATACAGTCATAAATTACACATTATCACATATTCTACCAATAAATAATGGTATCTGTCAAGGCAGATATCTAGGACTTGCATGTGTGATATTGGATGTTTTAAATGTGTCTGTTTTTTTATGTTATTGATTTATGTATCCCTCATGTGCAATAGTCAGTCAGTGTTGTAAACCACATGTGACTCATTGTTTTAAATATTGCCACAGGAGTTGATCTTATAATTTTAATACATAATCACAGTCATTGTTCTTAGTGACACTTAGTGTGTTTTCTGCTACAGATTAATCTGTCTTTGAACTATGTACAGTCTAATTTTTTTCAGGCGTGTGAGTGAAACTAGTAGTCGTAGCACTTCCACAGGTGATCTGCGAGGGGTCAATAAGCCTGAAGATAGTGGAAGTCAGACAGAGACAAGTTGCACTGAAGGAGGTTCAAGCCGAAGAGTTACTAGGAAGAACAGTCTTCGTGATCGCTTGAGACAACTGCCAGCACCCTTTACTCTGGAAAGACGACGGCAAGCAGCAAGCAGAGGTACACCAAATAGCCAAGATCAGCAGAAACAAAATAAGAAACAGCAGCAACATCAAGAAGAGCAAAGTGAATTACACCCAGATGTTGAACTGCAAGAGGTAGTGGAAAAAGTCCCACTCTCAGGCAGCATGGGAACTGTTTCAGATAGCACTAACCACAGCTCTGCCAGTTTAGAACATGTTGCTGATGGACAAAGTAGTTCCCAGGATTCTTCTACCAGTAGCCAGCGCCAACGTCCTCATTACATGCTTCCAACCCATGCTAGTAGTCAACACTCTCCTGCAAGACCTTCCTCTGTTGACTTAGACAACCGAGGTAGCCCCAGTAGAGTAAGCAATGGAAGGTGGGGTGGCACTTCCCCACCCAGTGGTCGTTGTAGTCCTTCAAAATTTCAAGTGAGTGGGAGGCGGGGAAGTACTGGAGGAGAATCGCCAGTGAGGTCAAGGTCTCCAAGAAGAGGTTCCCTTGACTGTTTGGCTTGGTCTCATCCAAGGGCGCTCTCTCCCCCAATATCTCCTCTTCACACACCAACTCGCAGCTCTCATGGTTCAACAAGCAGTTTACTTGCTTCAGAGGAGTATCGTGAGGGTTCTCCAGAGAAGCTGTGGATCAACTCTCTCCGGAATGACACTTCCAGGCCACGTCCAAACTTGCGTTCATCCCCGGAGAAAAGGGATGGAAGATCTCGTTCAGGTTCTGGAGAGACTTTTATACCGGAACGTTTAAAACGCACTGCACTCTATCATCCTCCTCAGCTTCGAAGTCGAAATGATCCCATGAGAGCTGCATTTGAATTAGCTCTAGACCCAAGCAATGGGAAGTTAATTATAGACAAAAGCAGAGAAGACCCTAGGCCACCAGTAGCTGTGCCAGATGAATCATTGGCTTCTCCCCACTGTTTTATAGAGCAATGGGATCAGGGATCCACAATACTTCCCAGGAAGTCACAACAAGTAGCTAGTAGCGGGACACTCGCTATATCTCGACCAGAAGTGCCTCCGAGAACAAAATTCCTCTCTCCAAGTGAACGTACTCTTCCTACCTCTTCCCTTTCTGCTAGCGTTTCCACACTTATGACTAGCTCCACATCTCCCTCTACTTCCTGTTCAGCCCTCAGTCTTGGTGCATCTGCCAGATCTATCTCCTCTCTTTCACCTTACTCGTCTTCTCATCATTCTCATGTACCCATCTCCTCTGTGCCTTATATGTCGCCTGACTCTCCAGCACATAACAGGAGTTCAAAAAATGTATCTAATCTGACCATCAGGACGCATGCTGAAGAGTCAGAAGCTGTACGGACACCTTTAAAGGTAATGTTGAGATAGTCCATATCATGATTGTAACAAACCCACCTTCCACATTGATCATTATAAACTTAATGTCTATGTACATTGTTGCTATCATATAGTATCAAGAGCAATTACAGTATATCAGTCAACTTATGAGTCTATTTGCTATTCATTATAATTTCCATATGTTTAAAAATACTGAGCTCATTATCAATGTAAACTTCATGGAACCCTTACCCTGTCTACAATGTTTGTTTTAGTAAATCTTTTTAACACACCAGCCATCTTCCACAGGTAGGGAGACCTCCCACCCACCCCTCCAAAAAAAAAGGAAGAAATGTATTTGCCATCAATGATTCAATTGCTGTCTTACCAGAAATGTACTAACATCACAGTTCGGATGACCCTCTGAACTGTAGCATCCCCCACCCCTCCTTTACATTTCAGGCACTGTACTTATCACCTCCATGACTCGAGTCCGGCTAACCAGTTTCCTTGAATCCCTTCATAAATGTCGCCTTACTCACCTCCCAACAATATTTTGCCATTAAAACCATTTGCTTCCACTCCATTCAGACATGCTCACACAAGCCTGTTGGATATTCAAGCCCTTAGCACTCAAAACCTCCTGTACCCTTTCCTCCAACTCTTCCCAGGATGAGCCCCCTTACCCCTTTCCCCCTTCCCCAGATATATATACCTTCCTAGCCATCTGTTTTGCTCCACCCTCTTTAAATACCCGTGCCACCTCAACAACTTCTTAGCCTTTTGAATTATGCCACTGGTATTCTCCACACTCTGAATTCTCTGCATAATATTGACACCACACATCAACTTCAATCATGACATCTCCATTGCCTTCAGCCTTCTTCTTTTTACAATGTTTAAAACTCATGTTTTATAGCCTGGCTGGCTACACTTCGTGGATGAGACGAGACAGTCAAGGTGTATATGGCCTTTTTATGTATGAGTGTGGTGAAAGTGTTGAATGATGATGAAAGTATTTTCTTTTTTGGGATTTTCTTTCTTTTTGGGTCACCCTGCCTCGGTGGGAGACGGCCGACTTGTTGAAAAAAAAAAAAACAGTGTTGGTACCACTATACTTTGGTACATTTCCTATTTTGCCTCTGTAGATAAAGTTCAACTTTATGGATGCCTCAACACGCCATCCACCTTTCTTTCCCTCATCTCTTCTGTGGTTCACCTCCCTTCCTCCAATCTGATTTTCAATAATATCAAATTTCATTTAATATCCTTGTTTAGTAGGCATCGAAGTGGATCTGAGTAGCCAAACATCCACATTTTCTGAAAGTTAATGCTTTACAAGCTGTACATACATTGCTTTGTTACAGCCGGCTATGGGAGTCTCTATGATAGGAAAACAGCGAAGAACTCCAAGTGTTATGTCTCCCCGTGACATATTTTTCTCATCGCCACCTGCATCACCTACAACCCTAAACCAACCAGTTGTCCTGTCTCCAAGCTCCAGCAGCTTGTCTAGCATATCGACTACAGTCACATACCCCATAGCACCATTCCCACACAACTTGGCAGGGAAGACTTCCACTCCTGCTAAGATGCGCAACCAAAAAGTATGTCTTGTATCATTACTTAATTTTCATGTTTTATTATTTGGCAAAAATTCCTATTACAGTGGAACCTGGGTTTTCATATGCCCTAGTTTGTATGTAAAAGCATAGTTATTCTCTATAAAATGTATTTTTTGTTAATATTTCCCATAAGAAATAATGTAAATCTAATTAATCCAGTCTAGACACCCAAAAATATTAACAAAAAATACATTTTATAGAGAATAACTATAGTTTTACATACAAACTAGGGCATACAAAAACCAAGGTTCCACTGTACTGATATAGTACCAATCATGTCTTTGTGGGTCTTTGTAGTACAGTAATTTGAACAACTTGAAATACTTTCCTTACACATTTCAAATAGATTGCTTAAGGCCATTTATATACATAAAGCTTACTGAGATTAAATTCAGTACTGGCCAGACTCCTCACCTGGGAGAACTTTGCTGTGGGAGTAGAGTTTGTGTTGCTATTAGTGTACCATATGTAGGAACAAGCCTCTACCACTCTTTGTGCTGATGACCCACATGGTTTAGTGCTTTACATAAAATAGAAGAAGCTATATATAAGGGTAAAAAAAAATTACCACTCATTCTTGCTTGGTGTATCTCACTGTCCTATGAGAGGCTTACCTCCACAACTTATCTTTAGTGTCCCTCAAAAGTGTATGGATTCACCAGATTTTTGGCATGTTGATTTGTTTCCTAGTGTGTGAGTTGTCTTTAAATAAAATATCTACAAGTGACAGATACTTGAATGTTTATTAGAGGTTTTTAGATGTCTTTTTTTTTCAGATACTTCCTCACTACCCTGGAATGGAGTATCCACCTGTTTTTGAACCTGGCTCATACTCTCTCTGTGGCAGTCCTCAAGACCAGCCATTGTATCAGATGCCAAACCTGCCATCACCTCATTCAAGTGATCAGCAAGGAACCCCACACCACAACATGAATGAAACTACCAGCTCCTGTGCAAGTATTGAAACCCATGTCATGTTTACTGTGGGTCAATCTGGTTCCTCACATGGGGTTACGCAGACAAATAATACAGCTTCTTCTCCAGATGTCTCGCTGCAGGAAATACAGGGAAGCAGCAGTGAAGGTGGAATTCAACAGAATCAGAGTGCTTCCAGCCGTGAGTGCAAGACTCAAAGAAGCATTCACATGGGCACCTCCATTGGGACTGCTGCTCACCACAGTGTACATGTGATAGTGCCGGTTCAGTCCTCCTCCCACCAAAACTTGTATGTAACCTCTCCGTCTGGATCCACTACTTACCAGAATTTATATGCGAGTGGCCTTGGTTCTGGCGCTCCACAGAACATATATGTAACTTCTCCTGTGTCTACATCTCATCAAAATTTATATGTCAGTACTCATCAGAGCCTTTATGTTACAACTCCTGTAAGACCTAATACTCAGCACAACATCTATGTATCTTCACCCTGTGGATCAGGCAGTCGGCAAAATATAAATGTGAGTTGTGTTCCGAGCAGAGCAATACCTGAGTTTGTAGATGAAAATGGTGAACAATTGAAGTATGTGCACAGCTTGAACCCACGTGCTGAAGGTCAGAGTGCTGGCTTGAGTGGCTGTCGTAGGTCACCCCCAAAGGCACTTGTTCCACCAAGATTGCTTCTACCAGGGCCTCCGGAGACTCCACCAAGTGATGACGAATTTGTAGTAAAAACTTCTGCAACACAGACAGAGTCTTCAGCATAAATTTGTTAGTGGCTCATGTACTGTTACATACTACATCCGAATTTGCAAGTCAACATGTGGCTGGAGACTCCTTGGTTATTGAAGGCAGTGCACCACATGTATGCTTGGTCTTGGAATGAATGCTGCTTTTAAGTCTTAATTATGATCGCTCAAGAATAAAACTTTCATGACAATTATAAGTGAGAGCTACAGTTATAAGTGAGAGCTACAATTTTAATCATTTTGAAGAGTGCTTTCATAGACTTAGCATTATAAAGTTGAATTTGTTATTTGAGTGAGTGAGACAGGAGAGTGTAGGCGTGCACCTCACGTTATTTTCTCCTCAATTAATGCTTTATATAAATGAATATTTCCTATTACCTTGGTGATATAATGAATGCTCATGTATTAGTTGTGTATAATTTCATATTGTTACAATATTGTGATTACAGTTGGCATTATTGTTATGTTTTAAAAGTATGTCACAAATAGTTATAGTATATAGCATGAGGTATAAAATTTAAAAAATAAGTACAGAATATTCCTGATGAGATTTAAATAAATTATTTAATACTTTTACTTTTCTAAAAAAAAAAAAAAAGGCATTTATACAATTTTTATGGCATAATGCCTAATGCAGCCCCCAGGATAACAGTCTGGACCTCAGTTTCTTAACACTTTCACTGTCCAGACCCCCACAGTTAATATGTCTCTTGGTGTTCTCTTTTTTTTTTTTTTTTTTTTTTTTTTTTAACTGACATTGTAGAGAATCTTTTTCTGAAGGTAATGACACTAAAAGTATGAAATTTGATGGAAAACGTACAGAATTATTCAGGTGCAAAGTTAGAGGTCTTTGTGCAATTTACACATCTGTGATTTTGCACACTTTGAGTCCTATTTTAAGCCAATTTCTTTATTCCATTCATCCAGATTCTTAAATATTGCACTAGCATGCGTTCTGTTCTATTGATTGATCACAAAAAGTCAACCATTCAACTATTTCAACTACCCTACACAGTGCACAGAAGTTGGTAATTTGGCTGATTTTACACATTAAAAAAATACCAATTTAAAAATAGTCCATAAACAATGTAGACATTGCTGGAACTAAAACATTTCCTCTGTTCATTAGCCACATCTCCAAGCCTTCATTTTGAATTCTCATTCACATAAAAATAGAAAGATTTACTCCTATTTCTTGGATAATAAAATATAACCAGGAAAGATTGATCATGGTCACAGCATCCCAGTAATTGAATCAGATCTATAAAAAATCCATAAAACAGACTGGGATTATAGAGGGCCTTACCCATCCACTGAAATATTGGCAAAAATCTAGTATTTCTACTAATGTGAACCCAGTTTCAAGCTACTTTCAATCCTGGAACCAATCAAAATCATCTCTATTTCAGTAGTGTGTATTCCATTCTATTGCTATTTTAAACCATCCACACGCATTCTCTTATATCTAGGCTAAAATTTACCTCTCAGCTTATTTGAGTGAGCTGACCTTGTGAGGGACCCTAGCCTCAACAACGTAGCTCTGTGATGGACAGTGAAAGGGTTAATGAACTGCTTTGTGTAGCTGTTCTTCCAGTTGCAGTATCAAATATTCCATATGGGTTTGGTGCTTTGTAAATGAAATACTGTAATAAAAATCTTCCATTTGTAACTGTTATCTATTATAATGGTGAGTGCTGAGATATTTTAAGAGGACTAAAGCTTTAATATGACACATGGCATTATATCCACCTGGCACATTGCCAACAATAATGAGGAAAAGACACGTTTGCAGAAAGAGCTTTTATTGAGACAATGTTTTAATCCATTTAGATTTTTACCAAGTCACATGGAAGATACAGATAGCATGTACCGTATTTTATGGCGAACAAGACACTCCGGTGTCTAGGACGCTTCCCCACCCATTCTGACTGGCTAAATTTTGTAAAAAAAAGATAACCAGTATTCACGGTAATAAAGTTATGTTAAGCCAGAGCCAATATATATAAAAACATGTGTTGATGGTTCGTTCTGCGGTTATTTGCCACTGACGCAGCTGACTGGCAGGTCTGCCAAATGAAATTTTTAAATAGCACTAAACTCTTGCCTAAAATAAACTAAAACACACTAAATTTACATGAAATGAAGCTAGAAAATGCACCAGTATGCAGGCGATTATTCTTGATCTGCTAAATCCCAGTCCTGAACTTAAAAGGTTTACATTCAGAACTGTCAGCAATATGTTCTTTGCAGAGTTTATTTAAATGATCAACTACTGGTAATGAACAAAGACATATTTCCCTCTGTTTTTCTTACATCATTGCTTAGTTTTCAGATTAGTAAGTATATTTAGGTACAGGCACGCAAATACAGTAACAAAAGTTATCATATACAGTGGACCCCCGAGTTTCGTAAACCCCGGAAATCGTACATTTATGTAAGTATAATATTGTAAGTGCTTGTGGAAAAGTATTTTTGGGGGTCTGAAATAGACTAACCTACGTGACATTTTTCCTTAAGGGGGTAAATTCGTTCGGTAATGGCACTTGAGCAGACTTCAGGAGTGAAGTTTTTACGAAACTTGGGGGTCCACTGTATAGTAACATATGTGTAAATTACCTAGGATAACCCAAAAAAAGAAGTCAGACAAGTGGCATATTTCTATTGGGGTCCTTGATTTACATTGTCTGTCTTTGTGTACTGAATGGTTCTTCAGTTTTTTTGTTCTTGGCAGTATTTTTGTGTCTTTCAGTGTCACTTGGTTTAGTTGTAACTGAACGTTGCAGGACACTTATCACGTGAGTGGCATTCAGTATGTGATTTGGACCTGACTGGCCGTGTTCTCTTTCTACTCACTGAGTCACTGTCTTGCTGCTTGCAAGTGGATGTGTCTATGGCTTGGACAACATATTGATTTGTGATGGTTTTTCACACATTTAAAGAATACTTCATGTTTATATTTTTAAGTTTATTGATTTTACTATTTAATAAGAATACTTTTGTACTTCGACACAACAAAAACTTATGGTGTGCAAATGGGGTCTTATGTATATACTACTGTATACCAGTATGTATCATTATTTGAACCCCTTGTAACATTCCACAATTTTACTTTTGTTTTTTATATCTGATAGTGTTCCTTTAATATCAGGACTGTTTGAGGTTAGTAAAAATATTTTTACCGGGTAGTTTGATGGAACAGGTGAATTATCCTACTGATAACTACCCATAGACCTTCCCACTCCATCACCTGGTTTACCTTAGCCTACCAGTGCTAAGCACCAATGAATCTTTATGATTATCTGTGATTATTTTTTTTTTTTTCAACAAGTCGGCCGTCTCCCACCGAGGCAGGGTGACCCAAAAAGAAAGAAAATCCCCGAAAAGAAAATACTTTCATCATCATTCAACACTTTCACCTCACTCACACATAATCACTGTCTCTGCAGAGGCACTCATATACGACAGTCTAGAACAATCCCTCCCAACTGTCAATAGGCCAGACCCCTCCTTTAAAGTGCAGGCATTGTACTTCCCATTTCCAGGACTCAAGTCCGGCTAACCAGTTTCCCTGTATCCCTTCACAAAATATTACCCTGCTCACACTCCAATAGCTCGTCAGGTCCCAAAAAACATTTATCTCCATTCACTCCTATCTAACATGCTCACACATGCTTGTTTCATCTACCAATCTTTACAATTTCTCTTCAATCTTCCAAAAGAACATTGTTATTGGCAAAGAGCAACTGGGACAACTCCCACTCCCATGATATTTGTAACCTCTGTATGGCTTGATAAAGCCTTAAAAGATCAAAACACTGGCCCAATTAAAGCTCTTTCTGCAAATGTGTTTTCTTCATACATGACATTAATTGTTTTTATCAAAATCTAATATGGCTTGAGTTTTCAGCTTTCTTTATGAAGTAGACTACTGTATTTTGCAATTTTTAGTATATCATTTGTGGGATGTATGGCAGCATTTTGAACCTGATGCAAGATGTGTCTTATTACTTCCTGGTCAGTTGGTAAGTTCTTGTAGATACAGGGGGTGAATTTTAGGAAGCAAAAATATTCTATTACTTAAACAAAACAAACATCATAAGAAGTATTGAAAATTGTCCCAGTCATTTAAAATGTTTAATAAAAATTGTTTTGTGGCAACACTAATATGAATAATTTATTAATGATAACCAAAATACAGTATTCTGCCAATGTAATGATTTTTTCTGTATTGTGGAAATTCATTTGGTGGCATGTTTATAAGCATTGCATAGAAGAAGATTACTTATTACAGGAGAGCAACTATGTTTACTGTGTCCTATCTCAGGATTTAATTTGACATTTAAACTAAAGTTTTCGATGGATGCATTTACTACCTGCTGCTCCTTGGATCTCATACCAGTATTTTTCTGGATACTTTCCCTTCAGAGGGGGTACCTTGATGCAGTAAAAGATGTTCTTCATGCATGGAATTATACTCCTGTCTCCTTTCTTGGATTGAATCTAAATACAGTGGACCCCCGGATTACGTCATTATTTCGTTCCAGAATGCTGTTCGAGTGCCATTACCGAACGAATTTGTTCCCATAAGGAATAATGTAAATTAGATTAATCCTTTTAGACCCCCAAAAATACACTTACAAAAGCACTTACAAAAATACACTTACATAACTGTTTGAGTTTGGAGCAGTACGTAATCCGGGGGTCCACTGTACCACCCAATTCTTCGTCTCTCCATTTGACTTCATGTGAGGAAATTTTACCCTTTAGTGAAATCCAGCTTCTAGTGAAAGGGGTAAAGGGACCATTATCAGCCATGCTCTAATGTAGCTTCCAATCATAGTGTTATAGTAGTCATGTCATTCTATCCCATGGAAATTGATCATCTTTGGGCATGTCAGGTGACCCTCCTTTGAGGGTCATTTAGCAGGGCATTGGATGCCAGAAGTTGCTTGTGACTAGGAGTGGCAACCAAAGGTGTACAATTCCTGGCATTTAGTATTCCAATTTGCTCACTACCATTATAGCTGAAAGATGAGTCCCCTTATGTAATTGGGGGTTCTGCTGTGCCTTGCTCAATTCTGGAGGTACCATCCTGGTATGCACCAAGTAGGGTCAAAGGTAGTTTGCAGGAAATAGCAGCACTACCTGTCGCATTAGATGGGACTTTGGCTAGGGTGGTTGTGGTTTCTTTTCAGTTTTCTCTGAACTGACCCCATTTTTTGCTCTATTGTAAATAAGATGCAACCTAATTCTCCTGGATCCCTAATGATAGAGAAGCCCTCTACATAAGTGATCATGTACACTCTTCAGCACCTGGAATTACTTTTGGGCAATTTTTTGTCACTTCAACTCTGTACATACTGGTGTTCTGCCTATCCCCTCCAGTATCTCTTAACCCCCACCTTCCCTTGACCATGGAATTGGCTTTCTGCACAATGCAACAGTAATTCATGGATTGTCCACAAAAAGGCACTGGACAGACACCTAAAGTCAGTACCTGATCAGCCAGGCTGTGGTTCATACGTCGGTTTACGTGCGGCCAGCAGTAACATTCTGGTTGATCAGACCCTGATCCACCACGAGGCCTGGTCTCAGACTGGGCTGTAGGGGCATTGACCCCCGAAACCCTCTCCAGGTAAACTCCAGGTAATATCAACAGACGGCATGGTCAAAGCCATCTGCCAAGAGACAACTGACAAATGAAGACTGCTGCAGTGCACACATGCCTCAGTCATACCATTACATCTTCCAAACATGATATTGGACAAAAAAAATTTCACTGCAAACCTTGAATCCTGAATCATACCTGAATGATCACGTACTTGTGCAAGAACTCTAACACACATAATAGACATCTACCCAAACATCCTATGTGGGATGCGTAGTTACCAAAGTTGATGCAGATCAGGCCAATAAACTAATGCAGCTCCATATCACTGGCAGGACTACTGTGACTGTACATCATCAGTTCATACTATGGAACAGTTCCCATCCCTCACATGGTCATACAATGTAACTTTACACACTGCATTCCAGATACAATTAGAATTGCATCATTTAGGCCAAAACTTATGTCCACCCTGCTTGCATACAGAAAGTACTCAACCAGTATAGCTAAACTGATAGCCATGAACTTTTTCCCTCGGTATACAGCATAGTAGAATTATTTTGTGTCCATAGACTGCATTTTCAGTAAACTGCAGTTGCAGGAAAGTGACTGCAAGATCATACAGTAAACCTTGGGAAAATAAGAATAATGTACTCATTTTGTACAAAATCCAGTGTAGTAGGATACTTTCCCTGCATACCTATTGAGAGGCCATAGTTTTAGGGAAAAGCCTAGCTTCTATGACGTAAACTAGGGGCATGCCACAGTAAGAGTACATCAGATAATTTTGATAGTATCGATATCGGCCTAAAACTGAGTATTGGTATCAGTGAGTTTGGGTCAGTTTTGATGTTATCATTAGCATTGGGTATCAGCTAATTTTGATAGTATTGGTATTGGCTAAAAATTGAGTATATATATATATATATATATATATATATATTGGGAAATTTGGTATAATCACCCATGCTGCCAGTTGCTTTCTGGAGGCACCCTGCTCCTCCCCCTTTCCCTTCTATGTGTAGCTTGTGGCATACCACTGATTGCTACAAATTTTAACAGTTTGCCCACGTCTTAGGCCCTTTTCTCTTTGTTGTAGTTTTTTATGATTACTGGAGTGCCTGTAAGAAAACGTTTAGAAGTCTTTTGACATTAATAATTAATTTAATGGGCTTTTTAATTGATGCTAGTTATTTTAATTTGGTAAAACAGTATTGGTGTTGAATGTTTGTCAGTAGCTTTTGTTAATTTTATCTTTGTTTTTATTTTGTGTGTTGTACAGTATGTATTTTCTATTGCTGTGAGCACTGAGTGACCTACACAGTCAGATTGCTCTAAAAATATCAACTGTACTACCATACCTTACCCTCTCTTGTGTATATATTATTTTTTAATCCTATCTCATCTTTGGATATTAACTATGACACCCAGGAGGAATATTAATAAGATGCTGGAGGTGCCAGTAATAACCATAAAGCTTATACCTCTTTGTTTTGAAAAAAATGAAAAGTGTTAGATGTATTTAATGTTAGCATACATGTGATGGAGACTACAGGTATACATTTACATAATACCTAAGCACTCCACTACAACCATTAACTACTGATAACTCTGCATCAGTGACAAGAACCATGGTCATCTACTTCAGCCCAGTAAGACTATGACATCCCTCTCCATACATTTCCAGATAGAAATGCACCAGTATGCAGAATTCATGTTAAGTAAATCTGTTTATACCTTTGTAGCTGAATATACTGTTTTGTTACTGTTAAATCCTCGCATATTTCCACATCAACAAACACCGTCGCTGTAAGGTACGATTATCATAATCATAACTAAGTGCTAAACCCACAAGCTTCATATAGGTGTAAAGTATGAAAAATTTCGTTTGATGACTTACAAAATTTAAAATACGTGTGCAGCCTTTTTCAATGTCTCATAACTATAACCCTATTTTTTTACCCCTGGCATGAATCTTTTTTACACGTGTTACTTTTGATGCAATATTACCAGCTTTCACTGTAAGAAATTTGTTGACCATGTCTGCCACCGAAGCTGTAAACCATTGACACTTCGATACTTTGCTATACTCACGATATTTTGACACAGACTCCCTCTTTGACAGCAACAGATTTATTACACAAACTTTGATTATATTTCCTTTAGCATTTCACACCGCCTTTACTAACTCTACCTCTGTTATACTCTCCATCCTTGCCAGTCTCTGATCAAGCGTATTAAACCTTTAGCACACCCTACCCTGCAGTGCTGTATGACCCTTGTGGGTTTAGCACTTAGTTATGATAATAATAATGTATTTATTACAAGGAAAATAGTGACATTGTTTACTTTGTGATATTTTATTAGGCAAACTTCAACATTACAAGTGCAATAGTAAAAAAAAAAAAACCTGACATAATATAGTCACACACTTAGGAACACTTAGGATAACTACCATGTGTGTGAGATGGTTATATATTTTATACCCCTCATGGGAGGTTCCTTGATGCAGGTGAAGGGCTCTTGATCCAAGAAATTGGACCTGACCTTTCCTTGAATCAAACCTAAATACCTCCCACTCCTGGAGAGACTATGGTCCCTACAGGTATAGTGTTCTTTTTATTAATGTAATAATATATATTTTATATGTACTACAATTGCTAGGAGAACATACTTTCACTGCTTTAGAATAAGGTATGTAAATTAAATATTTTGAGTTGTAAAGTACAATTCTCTTAGGCCTGCTATTTTTTGTTTTAAATAGCTCAACAGCTGCCTTCTGCCAAGGCACACAACCCTTAATAAGGTACATCAGATGGGAATTCACATAAAATGGTTCTCAAAGAAAAAGTACAGTGGTACCTCGAGTTACGAGCTTAATTCGTTTCAGAAGGCTGTTTGAGTGCCGATACCAAACGAATTTGTTCCCATTAGGAATACTGTAAATTAGATTAATCTGTTTCAGACCCCCAAATTATTATTATAATCAAATAGAAGCGCTAAACCACAGGGGTTATACAGCCCAGACCCCCAAAATTACACTTACAAAAGCACTTACAGAAATACACTTACATAATTGTTTGAGTTGGGAGCTGCTCGTAAGTCGAGGTACCACTGTATAAGGAAACAAATATGAACAAACTACTGATATTTTAAATTATTTTAACAAGCAAAACATTAACCACCAACTTTCTGTCAAATAAATATGAAGGTCTTGAAAAATTGCATGGAAAAAAAAACTTTGTATTGATTATAAATATAAATTTTACATAGAAAAAATTCTTGTTCACTATGCAGAGCTGCCATCAATATTGTTCTCATAATTACATTAAACAAATTTCTATGAATGACTGCAATGCAGTATATATATAAGCAATATTTACACAGTTTGACCACAACTGGCAACATTCAATAGCACTGCTGATTATACTGCTAGTTTACCTCTTGCAAAAAAAATAATTAAAGGCAAAAGAAAGATGCGAAGAAACTACCACAAAAAAATTGAAACTTTCAAAATCATACATTTGTAATGTTTATTATGCTTGTGTAGTGCTAAATCCATGTGGGTTATCCAGTACAAGAAGGTGTAGAGGCTTGATCTTCTATCAGGCTTCTCCACATTTATACTGAGAGGCGAGTCAAGTAAAATTGGTGTTTTATGAAAACTGAAATTCCTGAAGAAATAGATAAAATACACACGAAGTTGTGTGTAAAATGGTGTTGTCATATTTGAGGATGGAAGACTAGGGATCAATATACATTTGTTCATGGTCAGAGATGAAACACTGCTGTGTAGAAGTTTTCAAGATTAAACTGGAAAAGTATCTTCACCAGATGCCAGGTCAACCAGGCTGTCATGGATATGTGGGTCAGTGGGGCAGCAATAGCATGCATGGTCAGGCTCCAGGAGTAGAAAGACTCCCAAAACCTCATCAAAGGTATTACAGACTTGCACAAAAATGTCTGTGTTAAAAATAGTGTAATCAGAGCTGCTCAGGTAAGAAGACAAACTTTTTTAAACATTCTTATGTAATTAGTACTTTATAGTTTCCTTAGTCAGAATAACAGTGCAATAATAATAATGCAGTATGTTAGTATTATTACATTAAACACAAGAACTAAACCTGTATGTCATACATCTACTTAATAACTAATAATAAATAGAGAAAGTTCCCCAACACTATAGATCCTTAACATTGTAATTTACTTAGCTTTCAAAACTTTGTGGCCCAGTCCTTGGATTCATTATGTTCCTCAATTTTTGACTGCAGTCTACAGGATAAGTATGTGATGCATAATTAATGCTATTTAACTACTCTGCACAGCTGTAACTGTAATGCAATAAGTGCCTCCAATGGTGAATGGAAGACCGCCCAATTGCACAAAATATACAGTAATGTACAATATTTGGTATTCATTAAGTACAGTATATTTTAGAATTGGTAGATTAAACCACTTTTGACTACTCATGAAAAAACAATTGGAAGTTGAAAGACTCAGATGATTCACAGAGATGTTAGGAAGTATTTCTTCAGTCAGAGATGTCAGGAAGTGGAATAGTCTGGAAAGTGAGGTGGTGGAGGCAGGATTCATACATACCTTTAAGAAGAGGTATGATAAAATTTTCTGTGCCCCCAACCCCAGTTCTGAATGATAGATACGTATACATTCCTGTATTTTTTTTTTTTTTTAACTTGATGGCCGTCTCCTGCAAGACAGTCACTAATTGCTTGCCCTTGTGTAAATAGAAATACAATGTACAGTGGTACCCCGGTTTACGATATTTTTTCATTCCAGAATGCTGTTCAAGTGCCATTACCAAACGAATTTATCTCCTTAAGAAAAGTTGTAAAATAGACTAGTCCTTTTAGACCCCCAAAATTACACTTACAAAAGCATTTAAAAAAATAAACTTACATAAAAGGGTGAGTTTGGGGACCATCGTAAACCGGGGTACCACTGTACTTTCATTTCACGAGGCAAATTGTTCCCTACTGCATTTAGACTTGAGTAAAATATACTTTCATTACAATTATAATGCTAATGCTGCTGATCTTCATTCTTTAACATTTAAAGTAAGCAATACAAGACATCTGTAGTTGCATGTAACAAAAAGAATCCACTGCCTGGAAATCCCATTACACATACAAGTTTATTTTCTTTAGCACACAAGCTGAACAGGGTGTTGCTGAGCCTGGGAAAAAAGGTTTCAGTAAGAACATTCCTTTGGCAACTTGCAAACACAAATAACAACAGCTAGTGACTGTACCACACTATGTATTCCAGCAGACTCTGTAGGCTTTTAATCCTATCTACTGCACCATGTTTGAAGTCTGGGTGAAAAATACACAAGCTTACATTTTGCCAAAAGTACGTATGTGCATGTTTTGAAAAGAGGCCTTCTGCCTGGCAGTCTGTCTGGTCAACTAACACACCAGCTGTTTCCCAACAACTTAGGGTGGCCCGAAAAAGAAGGAATACAGTCTCACCAGAAGCATCCTGACGTTACAGTTCAGTTGCTCCTCCAAACTGTTATATTTTCAATCCTCCTTCAGTATACCCTACACTTAAGTGTCATTAAAATTATTAACTAAATGTAAAATTAAATTTATGACTCTCAGTTACCCTGCTGTTCAATATTATTATTATTATTATAATCAAATAGAAGCGCTAAACCACAGGGGTTAATGCTGTTCAATAACATGTAGAGAATGACAATCATCAGTTCCAATATAAGCTACCCCCCTCACAAATCAAAACAAAATTTTCTGTAGACTGAAAATACTGTATTACTTCAAGAAAATAATAAAATTTGGAGTACTTTTTTCCGTAAAATTCAATTGCAGCAGCAATTCTGATTAAAAGTGTGATAATATACAGTGGTACCTCGACTTACGATATTTTTTCATTCCAGAATGCTGTTCAAGTGCCATTACCAAACGAATTTATCTCCTTAAGAAATAATGTAAAATAGACTAGTCTGTTTAGACCCCTAAAAGTACACTTACAAAAGCATTTAAAAAATAAACTTACATAAAAGGGTGTGTTTGGGGACCATCGTAAGTCGAGGTACCACTGTATATTTTATATTTTTTTATTAACACATCGGCCGATTCCCACCAAGGCAGGGTGGCCTGAAAAAGAAAAACTCATTATCATTCACTCCATCACTGTCTTGCCAGAGGGGTGCTTTACACTACAGTTATAAAACTGCAACATTAACACCTCTCCTTCAGAGTGCAGACACTGTACTTCCCATCTCCAGGACTCAAGTCCGGCCTGCCGGTTTCCCTGAATCCCTTCATAAATGTTACTTTGCTCACACTCCAACAGCACGTCAAGTATTAAAAACCATTTGTCTCCATTCACAGCTATCAAATACGCACACGCATGCTTGCTGGAAATCCAAGCCCCTCGCACCCAAAACCTCTTTTACCCCCTCCCTCCAACCTTTCCTAGGGCGACCCCTACCCCGCCTTCCTTTCACTACAGATTTATACACTCTCGAGGTCATTCTATTTCGTTCCATTCTCTCTACATGTCCGAACCACCTCAACAACCCCTTCTCAGCCCTCTGGATAATAGTTTTGGTAATCCCGCACCTCCTCCTAATTTCAAAACTCCGAATTCTCTGCATTATATTCACACCACACATTGACCTCAGACATGACATCTCCACTGCCTCCAGCCTTCTCCTCGACATTCATCACCCATGCTTCACACCCATATAAGAGTGTTGGTATAACTATACTCTCATACATTCCCCTCTTTACTTCCATGGACAAAGTTCTTTGTCTCCACAGACTCCAAAGTGCACCACTCACCCTTTTTCCCTCATCAATTCTATGGTTCACCTCATCCTTCATAGACCCATCTGCTGACATGTCCACTCCCAAATATCTGAATACATTCACCTCCTCCATACTTTCTCCCTCCAATCTGATATCCAATCTTTCGTCACCTAATCTTTTTGTTATCCTCATCACCTTACTCTTTCCTATATTCACTTTCAATTTTCTTCTTTTACATACCTTACAAATTCATCCACCAACCTCTGCAACTTCTCTTCAGAATCTCCCAAAAGCACAGTGTCATCAGCAAAAGCAACTGTGACAACTCCCACTTTGTATTTGATTCTTTGTCTTTTAACCCACACCTCTTGCCAAGACCCTCGCATTCACTTCTCTTACAACCCCATCTATAAATATATTGAACAACTACGGTGACATCACACATCCTTGTCTAAGGCCTACTTTTACCGAGAAATAATCTCCCTCTCTCCTACACACTCTAACCTGAGCCTCACTAACCTCATAAAAGCTCTTCACTGCTTTCAGTAACCTACCTCCTATTCCATACACCTGCAACATCTGCCACATTGCCCATCTATCCACCCTATCATACGCCTTTTCCAGATCCATAAATGCCACAAAAACCTCTTTACCCTTATCCAAATACTGTTCACCTATATGTTTTACTGCAAACACTTGGTCTACACACCCCCTACCTTTCCTAAAGCCACCTTGTTCATCTGTTATTCTGCTCTCCGTCTTACTCTTAATTCTTTCAATAATAACTCTACCATACACTTTACCTGGTATACTCAACAGACTTATTCCCCTAGAATTTTTGCACTCTCTTTTGTCCCCTTTGCCTTTATACAAAAAACAATACACGCTCTCTGCCAGTCCATAGGTACCTTACCCTCTTCCATACATGTATTAAATAATAGCACCAACCACTCCAAAACTATATCTCCGCCTGCTTTTAACATTTCTACCTTTATCCCATCAATCCCCCACACTCACAAATAATATATATATTTTAGCTAAAAAAAAATGAGATTAGAAAAGGCTAAATCACTAAATCTAAATCACCGAAATATGCACACTGGTAGTTATCACTAGTGCTACATTAATAAATTCGTAGCATAAAATACAGAAGTCTGAACAAATGCTATAATTTAACATAGATAATAATTGCCTGACATCCAAAGATCATTCATTATATCATTTTAAAGTAAAGTCAACTAGAGACATTGCTAAATAAACTAGTAGCCCTCTCATATACATAAGTGATGAACAGAAATGACCTCACCACAGAGATGAGCGAGGAGGGCAGGTATAACTATACCGAATGAATTTTTCCTAACCAATTTTCTTTTTGGTTGGCTGTTATCACTACTCTTCTTAGGCCCCATGGTAACTTATTTATACAATATAAAAAACACCAAAAAAATGCGAAGAAACACAAAATAGTTTACAGCAAAGTTCCGGCAGGTATGTGTTTGTTTGGTTGAGTGCCAAGCAAATGGTCAACTACCAAGTGATTTTTTTTACCGAACAAAGCGTTCGAATACCGAATTGTTCAAGTAGGGAGCTGTTAGAGTACCGAGGTTCCACTGTACATGTACAAAGTATACAGGCCTAGCTGACATCAATAACAAACTACAGTGGTACCCCGGTTTACGATATTTTTTCATTCCAGAATGCTGTTCAAGTGCCATTACCAAACGAATTTATCTCCTTAAGAAATGTTGTAAAATAGACTAGTCCTTTTAGACCCCAAAATTACACTTACAAAAGCATTTAAAAAAATAAACTTACATAAAAGGGTGAGTTTGGGGACCATCGTAAACCGGGGTACCACTGTATATAGAAAGCCCCCTTTTTATGCAAAGCATTTCGGGCAAATTAGGTCAATTTTGTCCCCATGATGCAACCTGCACAAGTCAACTAACACCCAGGTACCTATTTTACTGATAGGTGAACATGAACAGCTAATATTTCCACCCATATTGGGGATTGAATCCCCCAGACCTCAGAGTGTGAGCTGAGTGTACTAGCAGTCAAGCTACGAGGAGGACTGCAGGTTTGGGGCAGTGAAGGTAGCAGATGAGGTAGGAACATCAGTGTTAAAAAAAAAAAGGGGGGGGGGCAACATAGGGGAGGAAAAAAAAAGTGTAGGCCATTATGGGGTGTGTGGTATTCTCCCCTATAGGTACAGTGGACCCCCACCTAACGAGCACCCCGGAAATCGTACAATTATGTAAGTATAATATTGCAAGTGCTTGTGGAAGTGTATTGGGGGTCTGAAATAGACTAACCTACGTGACATTATTTCTTAAGGAAGTAAATTCGTTTGGTAATGGCACTTGAGCAGGCTTCTGGAATGAATTTTGCTCGTTAAGCGGGGGTCCACTGTAGATCTATGATGGCTTGGTTGTATGACAAACCTTCCTCTTTTAAAAACTGGATTTCATTTTTTCAAAGGTAAATGGGGCAAGAATGAGGGTTGTCTATCTTTGCAGTTATGGGAGGAAAGGGTTTATAAGTTTGGTCTTATATTTTTCTCCACAGAATGGGCATTCTGCATATGATCTGGAATATTTTAGTGTGCGTTTGAGTCTGCTCACCAGAATGCACATCCCACATTTTAGAGGGTGGATGTATATGTCTTGGCCAATGTGTCGAGAGTTAACATGTACGTAAACATTCAGGTATGCTTCGGGATTCCTTTTAAAGGAAGGGGAAGAATCAATTCCTCATATGCCCCACTACAGGGAAGGATTTAGCAGCAAAGTGAGCATCATGACAACACAACAATACAGTGGACCCCCGGTGTTCGTCCTGCTCAAAACACGCCCTTTTATGTAAGTGTATTTTTTTAAATGCTTTTATAAGTGTAGTTTTGGGGGTATAAAAGGACTAGTCTACATTATTTCTTAAGAGAATAAATTCGGTTGGTAATGGCACTTGAACAGCATTCTGTTACAAAAAATGGACGAACACCGGGGGTCCACTGTACTTTGAAATAAATTTTTTTTTTTTTACCCTGATGGCCATCTTCTGCCAGGGCAGGACAACTAAAAAACAAAACGCAAAACACACTATCATTCATTCAATTGTTCCTTTCTGAAGTGTGCTGACATCACAATTCAGATTGTCCTCCAACTGCAACATCCCCTTCCCATCTCCAAAACTGGCTAACCTGTTATTTATTATACTGTGGTATTTTGTAATATTGTAACATGATCTATTTTTTATGGTATTGTTCAAATTCCTTGGATTAAGTCTAAATGCCTTCCATTCCAACAGGCACTGTATGAACCCAACAGGTTTAGCACTACTCGAATGTAATATGGAATTGTACTGTACATATATACATGTATATACAGTGGACCCCCGAGTTACGAACACCCCGGAAATCGTACAATTATGTACACAAGTATAATATTGTAAGTGCTTTTGTAAGTGTATTTTTGGGGGTCTGAAATGGACTAACCTACATGACATTATTTCTTAAGGGAGTAAATTTGTTCGGCAATGGCACTTGAGCAGGCCTCTGGAACGAATTTTGTTCGTTACTCGGGGGTCCACTGTACAGTGGACCCCCGGAGTTCGTACTGCCCCAAACTCGAACAATTATGTAAGTGTATTTTTGTAAGTGTATTTTTGGGGTCTAAAAGGACTAATCTAATTTACATTATTCCTTATGGGAACAAATTCGTTCGGTAACGGCACTTGAACTGCATTCTGAACTAAATTAATGACGAACTCCGGGGGTTCACTGTACATGTATACATACATATATAAATGTATATGACTTTTTCAATGCATTTATGTGTACATTTGGAAAAGCCCATAATTATAAGCAGCTTTTCCAGCAGAATTAACAAAATAAAATACAGTGGACCCCCGGTTATCGGCCATAATTCATTCCAGAATGCTGTTCAAGTGCCATTACCGAACAAATTTGTTCCCATAAGGAATAATGTAAATTAGATTAGTCCATTTAGACCCCCAAAAATATACTTACAAAAGCACTTACAAAAATACACTTACATAATTGTTCAAGTTGGGAGCAGTACGAAATCCGAGGGTCCATTGTACTTTATATACATTAGGTACGTATATACAGTGGACCCCAGGTGTTCGTGATTTATTCGTTCCAGAATGCTGTTCAAGTGCCGTTACCAAACGAATTTGTTCCCATAAGGAATAATGTAAATTAGACTAGTCCTTTTAGACCCCCAAATATACACTTACAAAAGCACTTACAAAAATACATTTACATAATTGTTCGAGTTTGGAGCATCACGAACACTGGGGGTCCACTGTACCTGTATCTAAAAATAAATAGTATGAAGTTAAATACTGTATTAAAAGAGTATTAGTAAGAAAATAATGTAGTCAATAGTCAGTCAAGATGTATGTTTGTAGAGTTTTGTGAAAAAAATAAAAATAGAATTTACATGAGAATTTCAACGAAGATGTGCGAGATAACCTATTTGAAGCTACAGGAGCAGTGCTAAGATCATGTCTTGTTTTCAGTATTTAATCATCATTCAGTTTTTAAATTTCCAGTAGTTATAGCACTTGCTACCTTCAATAAATTATGCTACTGTTTTCAGGAACTTTCTAGTATCCATTCAACACCTCTTTTTTAGTTTATAGATATGGCCTCTTGATCTCCCTATTGGTGCTAGGAAATTATTCTTTCACACCCTTTAATAATCTTGTGCTGTATGTATTTATCATGTCTTTCAGCTTTTTTTCTTTACAGCTAATATCTTTTAGCTCTGGTAGCTAGTCTGTACATTTTCTATTCGGTCCAGGTTTTTTTTTTTTTCCTCTAAGCATGGATACCTTTCCACTGCTGCATATAACTGCATAATTGTTAGTCTGATATGTACTGCTAACATCCAGTCATTTTCAAACATGTTTAATGTGACCTCAAGCTTAACTTAGTTTTATACTGTTCATAACATATTAATGTAATTAATATTATTCAACAAGTCAGCACTTTAAAAATTTGTACATGTACTTAGCAGTAGTTTTCCCACATCTGGAGTAGTAAATGCAAAGGAATGAGACGAGCACATTTTGTAGCAGTGGCAGGTGATGCACCTCATGTTTATATAGCATATCCCTCACTACATTCTCATACTTTATTCACTGACATAGTCTGATGTTCTCACAGGTACTATAACACTTATATATTGAGTAGTCTTGACAACTAAAAGGTAAGGAGAGGGATTAATGCATCAGTAGCCAGACAAAACCAATTTATTTTTTTATCCTTCCCTTCATCACTGAATTTTGTAGCTTGTTCCATCAACCTCATCACTAAGACTACTGGAATATCTTTGCCTCATCACTGTAGGTACACTACAGTGAATTACATTTTCAAGTGAACATAGTTACAAGATAAAAGTTTCTGGTGTTCAAAAATAATACTCTGGTGGACATTACAGTATCACAAATATAGTATAGTGTATATCAGCAATAACAGGTAATTCTACTTCCCACTGTTATCCTACAAAATATATTGTATATTATTCTTATTATATATTATTATTATTGTAATATTCAGTATTATGGGGAGCATTAAACCTGTATGGGCCATACAGTGCTACTCCTTTGACCACCTTCACCTTTCTTCCAGCTTTCATGCTAAACAAGCAAAAGTGTTTCAGTAGTGATTTTCACTTGATCAGGCAGTGTTAGGCACTTGGTGGACTGCTGTTCAGTCTGCAGGTGGTGTGGACATTGACTGTACAGTACAATACAATCCCCTCAAGGGAGGTTCCTTGATGCTGGTGAGGGGCTCAATCTAAGGAATTGGATCTGTTTTCTGTTTCCCTGAATTGACCCTGAATACCTTCCATCCCACCCACATGTGCTGTATAATCCTACGGGTTTAGTGCTCCCCATAATTATAATAATAATACAGTGGACCCCCGAGTTTCGTAAAAACTTCACTCCTGAAGTCTGCTCAAGCACCATTACCGAACGAATTTACTCCCTTAAGGAAAAATGTCACGTAGGTTAGTCTATTTCAGACCCCCAAAAATACACTTCCACAAGCACTTACAATATTATACTTACATAATTGTACGATTTCCGGGGTTTACGAAACTCGGGGGTCCACTGTAATGTACAATACAATTATGAATGCAAGGAGTTATTTCTAGTTTAGGTAAAAATTGATGCAACTCAAAGTCAAACTGTGTGAGCTCAATTATTATTTATGATAGGAAGTTGCCCATGAAGGTAATACAGTGGACCCCCGCCTAAAGAACACCCCGGAAATCATACAATTATGTAAGTATAATATTGTAAGTGCTTGTGGAAGTGTATTTTTGGGGGTCTGAAATAGACTAACCTATGTGACATTATTTCTTAAGGAAGTAAATTCGTTCGGTAATGGCACTTGAGCAGGCTTCTGGAAAGAATTTTGCTCGTTAGGCGGGGGACCACTGTACAGTGGACCCCCGGAAATCGAACATGCTTCATTCCAGAATGCTGTTCAAGTGCTGTTACCGAACGAATTTATTCCCATAAGGAATAATGTAAATTAGATTAGTCCATTTCAGACCCCCAAAAATACACTTACAAAAGCACTTACAATAATAAACTTACATAATAGGTCGAGTTGGGAGGTGTTCGATTTCTGGGGGTCCACTGTACTGAAATTGTTTGTGGAATAAGAAATGATGTAACTACCTACTGTACGACTCCTGTGTTTGATGACCTTCACACTGCCATACTAATGCACTTGAGCATCCTTCACACTGCCATACTACTGCACTTGAGCATCCTTCACACTGATCTTATTGTCCAACCCATCCTCATATTACTGTTTGTTAGGCATTACAGATCTTGAATTTCTTAACATTCTCAATCTTGGGAAAACAGTTAGGGAAGGGAGGGGACATCCCGCCTAAAGCAGACTTAAGAATAACACGTAGTGTGTGTGAACAGCTGTGTTGCCACACTACTGCACAATGTGAACATGCATGACAGTAAACAGACAAAGCATATTCCTGTTGTACAATACATTCTCTCATTTTTTCTTCAGACTGCAGAGGGGCCCCAATATGGGTGAGCCTAGAGTACAGTCTAGAATACATATTACTGACAATAGTCCTAACATTGCTTCAGTCTCTTGTCTATGGTGCTGCGACAGCTTCCATTCACTTTTATCAAACTGTAATGCACATTTTGGAATACATAAATATATAATCATCTAGCCAACTGATGAAGCTATATAGTACTTAAATATACAGTAGAAAAGTTCCTGAGATTATTCGAGGACTAAAGTAATAAGTATTGAACAGCAAACATTCAAGGTCCTGTTATCCCACTTCAGCCTTTCCAGCTTTCAGACTTCTTCACAAATCAAATATATATTTGCACTTTTTAAACACTGCCCATCACCCACCATGATAGTGGCCGCTCATCATTCATACAATGTGAACTACCAAGACAGCTAATGAATGATGCTAAATACATTTCCTTATTTGGGGTCACACTACCTTGATGGGAGATGAATGGATATTAAAAAAATATAAAGGTGTAAGGGACAATTTAAGCATAATGTACAGTGCAGCATTTTACAAAACCCACATTAGGTATTTTTTTTTATTAAATATAGGTATCCAACCTTGGAAGTACATTACTACAGTCTTCAACTGCATCTTTAATTTTGTTTATTTATATCTGCCCATGCTCCTGAATTATACTGGTAAAAATAACAAATCTCTCTCCTGTTTCCAAGCAACATTCATTATATAGGTTTCCCTTGCTTTATGCGGATTTTTTCATGCAAATTTCCTATTGTGCGATGTCCTATTTGTGGCAGTAATTCTGTATGTGCAATATTTATATTTGCCATATGTGATTATTATGGATCATGAAATCTTAATCAAATGCAGAATTAGGTATTGAAGACCCGCCCGAGTTTATACAACTCCCATGAGCCTGGAATGCACCTACTGTATAATGTCAAAGGACACTTGTACATCTACCTACATTAGCAAATAACCTAAAGGAGGAGAAAGTGTGTTTAGTCTTTAGCAATGAGAAAAATGTTTAATTAAAAACTGCTCTAAGCAGTTTTCAAGAGTAACATTAGTATAATAAACTGAAATTAACAAATTAGCCAATTGCTAAAACAGATAACTACATTTACAAGTAACTCGTATTTTATATTTTTATAACGGGAGCTTCTAAACAGTCATTGACCTGCCAACATAGTTGACAAAATTAACCTACTTTATAACGAGATAAACTAATTACCAAGGCAGTTCATTCCAATCACACCAGTTAAATAATTTTATAATTTACAGTATTACTTATACGTACTGTATGTTTAACATAATTAGAAATTCAATGAGCAAGTTTTGATATTACATGCTGTACGAGTACAGTATTCAGCAACTAATGGTAATGCCACCAGGCACTGACCTACAGCTACTGGGGTCACTGGTGACCACTGATTAATGAGATATGAGGAGGGGAGGTCATTAGTATTTATCACAGCTCACCTTATTTGCTGCTGGCACAGTATCAAATGAAAGTATCTAGGGCATCAGTCCCTGAAAGTAATAAGTGCTTAGTGTTACTGCATCAGTTGGTAACACCATAACACTAAAAATTTACCAAAAAGTTTTTTAAGTGCAGTAAATATAATGCTGAAAATTTATTAAATCTTTCTCTTGTATTTCCCAAGCATTGTACGACTCCCTATGGGTTTAGCACTTTAGCATGATAATATACAATAACATGTGAATGGCGCTAACACTGTTTTGATAATCAGTCCCTGATGGTTTATTTTGAACTCGTTTACATTTAGTAGGACCAGCATCACTTTACAGTACGTATATCCAACCACAATTACAGATGTAACTGTGGTCAGATAACAGGACCTTTATTATTATAATAATGGTATACAATACCAACAATCTTAATGAGAGCACAGCCCAAGAAAAAAACAGGATATCTTATTAGAAAATACCTCCAAATCAGCTTTCTATTCTAACTGAAAATCTCTAGTTGGCTAGAATTATGCAACCAATTAAAACATTTGAATGTCAAGATGAGTTAAATAACATTTTATACTTTAAAATATTTGATAAAGGAACACAATTTCACATGATGATTTTGGGCTCCAAGACTGAGGCACCTATACTCTTGTGAGGCAGCACCATCCCTCCATTGACGTAAAGTTCATCTTTCACAATAACATCCTCTCCCAGCACCGATACATTCTCCATTCGTACCTAATAGTAGAAAAAATAAAATTCTTACTTTGTTGTACAGTATATTAAAGTAACAAACTGCTTGTAGGTACATAGAACATTCTTACTATGCAGCACAATGTGACATATCAGCTCACAATAAAAGGCAAGGACAAAATGTGATTGATTACAAGAAAGTGGCATAGTAAATTAGGATGTATCTGACAAACCTTAAAGTAATCACTACAATTAATGTATTCTTCATGCACATACAAAAGAAGAAATTTCTTTAGTAAAAGTTCCTACATTTTTCATTACTGTTGGATAAACAGGGAGATTTTTCAAGGGCCCATGTGAAGTTCTGATAAAAGATTTGCACCAGCAGTAATGGTTGAATGCATTCACTGATTACAGATAGCTTTTTCTGTGATGTCCCCAAAAGAATCTTATTACATATATGAAACAGAATAAACTTTCTCAGTACTGTAGTACAATTCTACTAAGCAAGTCATTATCCACTGGAGGGCCTTTAAAACCCAATATCATACACTATCAATAAAGCAGAATGTAAAATTTAATGAGTGCAATTAAAGTGCACATGGTGACTCAACAGACTAATAGATTTTGGTGAGCAGACAGAGGCCAGATACTGGTAGCCAAACTGAAAGACTATCAAGAGAACGAATTTAGATATGTAATACTTGCTCTTTAACTTTCCTCCCAATTTAAGTCTGATTAGCCCATACTTTCCCACTTGTCTAGCACACTAACATCTACATTTTTGTTACAGTTCTGAAATACAGCTGGTCTACCACAAATTTACACAATATAACTTACCCACTGGCCAACAATGCACTTCCAGCCTATAATGCAGTTTTCCAACCAGGTGTGAGATCTGATAGTTGCTCCTCGGAGAATAGTGCACCGCTTAATGCACACCCCATCTTCTATTACAACATCGGGTCCAATGGTGACATTAGGCCCAATACGGCAATTCTTTCCAATTTTGGCTGAAGAATCAACCAAAACATTGCCTACCACACCTTTTAGAAAGAGACAAGGCACATACCTTCAATTCACTCATGACAAAATACCTAAATACATGTGATTCTATGCAATCAGTGTTAAAAAAAATGTAATGGAAAAAGCAGAAGTTATTAGTGAAGAAAAACAAAACAAATAAAGCATCACAGCATAAACACACTACAGTATACAGGAAATAAAATTATCATTATACAAATGTTTAACTACCGTCCACAGGATGGATATGAGGTGCACGATAAACTAGCCACTTCGGTGGCAAAATCTATAGAAATCCAATCCATGCTGTGTTATTCTGCACAATAATGTCAGATGTCAACTTTATTTGAATAAAAATCACTATCATGCTATAATTTAAAACCCACAAATTGGAGTTGAAACTAAGGATAACGTTTCAGTTCATACTGGCCCATTACTAGTCATAAATAAATAATGGTCCAGGACAAACAATAACGATGCCTAATTTTTATCTCCAATTTGTTGGACAGTTGCACTTATAGGAACTTAACATGTATGTTGGGGAAATGACTACAGATCCCTTAATGAAGCTTCTAAAACTGTGTAGCCTTACAGAAGCGATGTTTTTATAAGTCTGCCAAGGCCTTTTTTATGGTTTGAGGAGTTATATAAAGTATGAGATCGTGATACAGTAAGACATCAATAATCCAGAACTGGGGGCAAAGAAATTTTCGGAATTCGGATTTTTGCTGGATTTTTAGAAAACTAAAGTGAATGGGAGACCAGAAAACACAACTTTAGTAGTGATATGCTTTTATTTACACAATGTAATTTTTATGCTCAATTTAGCATGATGGGTGTAAAAATACTGTACACTATAAATAATGTGCACATTGTTATATGTATATTTACTGCAATATCTTCCTTATCTCTGCAACCAAATAATTTAGATAAAAACAAGATGAGACAATTACATGGATGCTGGAGTGATGGCTAGACCAGAGGTGAAGGCAATAAGAAGCTATAATATACTTTTATATACATTGTACAAAAAAATTAAGAGGATCAGTAAGATTAAATGCTTAAGTGAATCAAGTAGGGTCTTCATGATAAGCTTATACTTGTTGTTCCCAGTCATAAACTCTGAAACCTGCTACGACACTGCCACCTTTTTTTTTTTTTTTTTTTTTTTGGCAAAACAGTCGTTTTATTTAAATAACAATTTTCATATTGGAAGCAAGGGGCTAGTAATCCCTTCTCCTGTATACATTACTGTTGTGTGGGGTTCGATTGATGGATTTGGGAATAAACACACATGAAGGATGGCTGGTAACTTATATTAGTGGTAAAATAAGAAGGGCGCCAGGCCTGACCTGTCATCTCTATACCCTGCTCTGAACCGAGATGCCCAGTGCCTGGAGGGCACGGATTCAAAGAGCTCGTGATGTCATTCTAGGTCAGCACAATGACTCAGTAATGGTCAGTGATCACGTGGGAGGCGGTGAATCAGCAACGGTTATAACTGAAATACTACAGTACAGTACTACTGACATTACTAAAGTTAACAAGAGAAACTCATTTTTCTTTTTAGGTCACCCTGCCTCGGTGGGATATGGCCGGTTTGATGAAAAAAAAATCATATTATAAAAGCATAAAAGGTACATACTGTACCACATTAAAAAATATTATAATAAATTTCCTTTCTATGAATACAAGGGTTTGCTGTCCTTCAAGCCTAGTTATTTTGGCAGATGGAATTTCATGGCACCATAATGTTTACAATATATAATGTAACAATATATATATACGTATATACCCTTGTAATCTTAAGGTAAGCTTAAGCTTGCCGTAAATGCTCTGTATAACCATGGGCTTTCAACATACACTCAAGTGTCACCCATTTATGTGTAAACAATGTATCATGTTGAAAAACCTGTATTTGTATAAGAACAAGGAAACTATCAAAATGGTACGAGTTTCCTAAATACAGTCAACCCCCGGTTCTCGTCGGTAATCCGTTAAAAGAGGGCCCGTCGATCACCTGTTTGGTCGAACTCTGATTCTATTTTCCCCATAAGAAATAATGGAAATAAAATGAATCCGTTCCAGACATCCAAAAGTATTAAAATAAAATATTTTTTAGAACTTTTTGGCATTAAATTATACACAATTTTATGAAAAATTAAGAAACAACAGTACAATAACATGTCACTTACATTTATTGAAGAGTTGTTGATGTGTGGAAGACGGGAGAAGGGGAGAAGATGGAGTAGTATGCTAATGTTTGGAAGGGGAATCCCCTTCCATTAACACTGCAGGTGGCAAGTTCTTTTCTGGGGTTACTGGCCTTTTTCTTTTAATGCCACTAGGACCAGCTTGAGAGTCACTGGACCCCTCTCTCACAAAAAATCTGTCCAGGGAGCTCTGTGTGTGACGGTTCTTTAAAATGTCCCTAAAATGTGACAAGACATGGTCATTAAAAATGTCGCATACACAGCTTGATTAGGGTGATAATCATATATAAATGTTTGCACATTAGTCCATTGGACACAAATCTCCTTAATTTTTGAAGAAGGCACCTTCTTCCATCTCGGTTCCACCTCCTCCCCCTCTGGACAATTTTCCTGAACTGTGGTCTGTTGTTGCTGTTGTTGCTTCACTTTACAATCACCACTGGCATTGGCACACAACATCAGAGTTAGCCTGTCTTTCATAGGCTTATGTCCTGGGAGTGCCTTTTCCTCCTGTGTAATGATGGTCCTGTTGGGCATTTTCTTCCAAAACAGGCCTGTTTCGTCACAATTGAACACTTGTTGGGGTTGGAATTGTTCAGCCTCTATGTACCCCACGAATTCATTCACGTAATTTTCAGCCGCACTTTTGTCAGAACTGGCTGCCTCACCATGCCTCACAACACTATGTATGCCACTTCGCTTCTTAAATCTGTCAAACCAGCCTTTGCTGGCTTTAAATTCATTCACTTCAGCATTCGTTGCAGGCATTTTCTTAACGAGATCATCATGCAACTGCCTTGCTTTTTCACATATTATCGCCTTGCGAAACACTATCTCCTGCTAACTGTTTCTCGTTGATCCATAACAACAACAAAGTTTCCACTTGTTCCAGCACTTGAGATCTCGGTTTTGTGACCATACTTGCACCTTTCGCAACAACAGCATCTTGATTTCCTTTCTCTTGGCCATAATGGAAGAGATGGTTGAATGGGATTTGCCATAGAGCCTGGCCAGCTCAGTGATACGCACTCCACTTTCATATTTTGCTATCATCTCCTTCAATTCTACTGTATTTCTGACATTCTTTACCACAGGGCTGGCACTAGGAGCTTTCTTGGGGACCATGGTGGCTTATTTAGCAGTTGCAAGCACTAAAAACAGTGGAATAACAACAATATACTGGTATGAATGCGTGGGTGGTGGTCGCTCGCTTGTAAACAATAGGACACCGAGTGCCTGGGCGCCCAGCTGGGCCACGGGCCACGCGTACGCGTCCGGGACGAATCGCCAACTCCGAGCGGCTCGTCTAATACCGAGCCAAAGTTCTCGTCAACAAACCCATCAAACACTGATTTGGACGACCTCCGATGCCGTCGAGCACCAGGGGTTGACTGTATTGCATTCTCAAGTATCTTATCCATACTCCATTACTGTCTTACAATTTGACATGATAAACTTTCTATATCTTTGACCTCTGATGCTGTCCTTGCACTGGCTGGAAATTTTGACTTCTTTAAAAACAGTCCAGTCTTGTCTGCACTGTATATGTGATCAAGACTTGTAATTTCATCCTGTACTGTACCAACTTTGTATAATCAGTTATACACAAGTCAGTGGCTTTTCTCCTGTTGTATAGTTTTCCACCAAATGTTTCCAAATAAAGAATGCTTTGCCAAAAATGAAATTTCTTAACCATTATCAACACAGCAAGAGAAACTCCTTCAATACAATGTTACAAGAACCAATAGACAAGAACCTTCTCAAAGTAACTAGAGCTAACACCATGGGTACCTGCCCAAATCTAACATTGTGTATAGGTTTACAGTCTGCAAAACCCCTATTCCACTTACAGTACTTGCAATGTAATATCACAAGTTTTTCACCTTGCTTCTTTATATAGTGGTGCATTATTAATGGTGTATGAATTCACCTCATAGGAGTGAAAGGTTTCTCAGTGGCCCATTTTCATCAAGCTCATCCAACATTTCATTTTTTTTTCCATGACTAATTTTAAATGAAATATTTTCATGCTTTGTATTACTAGCAAAAGAATTCTTTCTCCATAAGCTGTGTGTTATAAGAGGCGACTAAAATTGCTAGGAGCAAGGTGCTAGTAACCCCTTCTGTATAAAATACTAAATTTAAAAAGAAAAATAGTTTTTCTTTTTAGGTCACCCTGCCTTGGTGAGATACAGCTAGTGTGGAGAAAGAAAAAACTTTGAAAAGTGACAATGAAGTGGCTAGGGAAGTGCTGCCACAACCTTGGAAGACTAAGTAATGAACAGGTAGCAGTATAATCATGGAGCTAAACACAAATGGTGCAGTGACAGAACTATGACCAGCTGTTCCGAATTTCGGGATATTTGCCAGATACCAGAAGAAATTAATATAGTATTTAAACTTTACTGATTTTAGGAAGCCATAGGTATTGAGAAAAGTGGATTATCAACATCCTACCCTACAGTACTGTGTATACTGTAGTTTGCCACTATATATTATGCACAAGAAGTGCCTGTTAAAGATTAAAGAAAAAGGATTGTGATGGAGTGTTACCTGGCCCTTTATAAAGCTTGGCACTATTGTTGAGCTTGCAAGAGTTGAGGAAGAGGCACATTCCAGTCAGGAAGTCCTTGGGCTGCCCAATGTCCATCCAAAAGCCATGGAGTTCTTGAGCGTACAACTGTCCATCCCCGGCCATGTACGGGAACACTTCTTTCTCAATGCTCATTGGACGGCACTTTCAGAATAGGAGTATCATCAGTACTTGTTAAGCAATAAGCCATTTGGCCATCACTGCCCCATCCTCATATCACATTCTTTTCTCCTTTATACTGTATAATTATTTACTTGGCATTTTAAGATGTAAATCCTCATAAGTAGTACCAAAAAAGACTTTATATTGCATAAATTTTAATTTTCAAGGGTCAAGTATACAGGATCACTGCCAATTAATGATTCATAAGAAAATCTTAAAAAAAGCAACCAAATTTAAAAACATTATTTCTGAAATACAATGAGACCAACCAGGTAACCATGGCAACAGCCAGTCACAGCATCCTAAGCATTTTTTAGCCAATGACCAGACATACAAGGCCTCCATCTTGCTTGGGAGCAATATTGTCTTGTCTGGCAAGTTCAAATATTGTCTAATTAAAAAAATTCTGGATAATTTTTTTATCTACCTTTATGGATAGCTCACAGGTCATAAAATCCCAGCCGGCATCCTTGGTTGGACATGATGCAAAATTACCCAACAATTCAAGCTAAACCTTGTGGGAAAAATATTAGAGTCCCACAAGAATCAGGACTTGTCCCAATAACATTTCCAATGTATGCATCCAATTTGCCAGAACTAATAAACAGCTGCAATATTTGAATATATATGCAGATATAAAAATCCTATACACAGAAATAAATCTTAAAAAAAGACTCACCCATTGAACAAATGGAGTAACAGATTGATTTTTTTTTTCTTTCAACAAGTCAGCCATCTCCCACCGAGGCAGGGTGACAGATTGATAAGAGAATTTAATATACCATACTATACTTAAAACAAGTATCACAATGTGAAACAGGTATACTTTATAAACTGGAAGAACTGAACAGAGAGTGAGGTATAGAAGAAATTTTAGAAGTCATTACATAAATGCAACAGAGAAAAGCTCATACGCTACATTGGTAAACTTTACAATAGCCTTCAGATGTACAAATGGTAGAAGGCTAAAAATGTTGTTCACAACGTGTGCCACACCAAAATTACAACATTAATGTGGTGTTTGCACCATCATAAAAATGAAAAGAAAAAAGTTTAGATATGCTACAAAATGGGTCCCAGAGCTAAGAAATATGTTATGAAAAAACTGAATAAAGAAAATGCTCTCATAAGTGGATACGAGGAAAATCGAAGACATGATGACCACACACAAATTCATCAAAAGAAACACAATATTAGACAATGGGAATATGTACCTCATAAACAAGCAGAATAAGATGCCCCAATTGTAAACAGAAAAAACAGTATCAAAAGTACATAATAATCTGCCAAGGTAATATGGACTACAACTAAATGGAACCTCAATTTTTAATGATAAACTTGAATGCTTTAAGTATAGTAGAAGTACTGCTTCCCTAACTACAAATGTATTCACACCTTCCTCTGATGCTTCCACACACAATCTTTCTACCAAGATGTATTTATTATCAATCTAACTTACTCCATTCTTTCTACATGTTCAAACCACCTCAGCAACCTATCTTCTGCTCACCAAATTATGCCTTTCTTCCCACCACATCTTTTTAATTTGCAAACTTCTTTACTCCATAATATTCACATCATACTTTAACATCTGGAAAGTTAATTATACAGTGGACCCTCGGTTTTCGTTGAAAATTCTTTCCACAATGCTGTTTGAGTGCTGTTACCGAACGAATTTGTTCCCATAAGGACAAATGTAAATTACGTAGATTAGTCATTTCAAACCCCCTAAAATACACTTACAAAAGCACTTACGAAAATACACTTACATAACTGTTCGAGTTTGGAGGTGAACGAAAACCGAGGGTCCACTGTACTTCTGTAAAAAGAGTTAAACGCTGAACCTTAAGACAGTTATGGGGGTAAGAGAGAATCTGTGCATGAAATGGGATGGGTGAAAGTGCAAATCTTACAAAAAAATAAAGAAAATAATTTACACCAAAGTTTTGTGAAAAAATTAAATGAAGGTCTATAAAAAAAATTATTTTTATAAATGCTGCAGCATCAAAGCCAGATCTAACAAAGGAATCCTAAAGGACTTGACAGAACTACTCTTCACTTGTCTAGACTTAAGTAATCTTTAAGTACAGTGTATTAGGTTAAGTCTGTCTGAAATGCCTCGGCATGATAGTGGCTTTCTTTGTACTAATCAAATTATGAAATGTAAACACACATTGTAACCTTAGCAAAGAAATAAAGTTTGTATTTTATTTTGATTTGAAACAGATGATACATTGAATATACAACATGCCAAACATGCCAAACAGAAGGATGTATGACCACAACATGACAAATGGTAGGGTGTATGATTGTATCTTAAAACAGGGTTGTGTGTGACTAAACAGTGATATTTTATTACACTGCACTAAAGAGGGAAGTGTATGATTGAAACACATCAAATAGTATATTGTATGATTAGAACAAGATTAACTGATACCAGTGATGCAAACTGTAAAAAAAAAAAAAAAAGTCAACACAAGTTTAACAATTTGACTATTACAGTACATACACTAAACTAAATGCTTCAAAAACTGGTACTTTAGTGATGTAAGCATGGGGCTCACCTCTGGGGGCTACATTCCACTTATCAACAAGACTATTTACTTATAATCTCTTAGAATCCTGCACATTTGAAAATTTTATTTAAAACAAATGCATTTATAATTACATACATTTATAAATTTGTTTTAAAAAATTAAAATTTTCAAATGTGCAGGATTCTAAGATACCATATTTACATATATAGTACATACCTCTATTCTTTTCAAAACAGATGGGTTGAAAATGTACATTCCAGCATTGATTTTATTTGATACAAATTCCTGAGGCTTTTCCACAAAGCGATCAATTTTGCCAGTTTCATCATATATTACAACACCATATTTTGAAGGCTCTTCAACTTTTGTCACCTGTTAAATAAAATACATTAATTCACTTATTTCAACCACAAGTATCCTTTAGTTTTTGTTTGTAAAATAAAGCGTAAATCACTTAAAATATAATGAACACAAAATACTATTGAAATTGGACATAGGCTGTTAGAAAATACATGGTTATACTCAACTAGAAAGAGTAATCCCCTTAGTGGGGTGTGAGTGACAGTTTTCCTAGGAAATGTCTTAGGTCAGCATCAACACCACAGTGTATTAAAGATGTAGCATGAACAGCAATAATTATGTATGGCATTGTACATGAATGGTATACAATATTGACAAGATGAAAATTAGACACGTACAACATCTGGGTATCTTGATTGTAGACGTTTCAACATCCAGTGGCTTTATCAATACAAATTCAGGTACATAACTAGAAGATAGTAGAACTATCAACTATATACAAAAGATGAGGTAATCAGTCCCACAGCCTTGGAGTTGGCTGAGGGACTGATTACCTCATCTTTTGTATATAGTTCTACTATCTGCACTTTGACAGCAACCTGAAATTCAACACCCATATCCAACAAATAACAAAAAACAGTATCCAAAACAGCTATGCTCCTCTCCAAGATACATTACTACGTACCGCAATCAGCCCTACTCACACTATACTATTCACTCGTCTATCCCTACCTCACCTATGCTATTTGTGACTGGGGATCAACAGCAGCAACTTGCCTAATGCCAATAATATCCCAACAGAAAGCCGCAGTAAGAATTATCACGCAATCCAATGCAAGACAACACACACCCATATAGAACATTCACACCTACTATTGTGCAACTTACATTTACAGAACTATAAATTCTAATATTAACCCTGAATTAAAACACTTTCTTGATAGTTGCAACAGGACACACAGACACAATACCAGACACAAAAATCTCTGACATTCCCAGTGTCCAGCTGAACCTCTACAAAATATCGATGTACATAAAAGGGGGCCTAAAATCTGGAACTCCCTACTTGAAAACTCTAGAACCGCAGACTCAACTACCATTTTCAAAACTACCGTTAAAAACATCTCTCCCTAACACATCCCATCATCAGCTAACCAAATGAAAACCACCTAATTCTCTTTTTGTATCCTGAACACATCCATTATCACATTATCTGTAATTCCCCCTAATTTACAATTACACCCACCCAAATGACTGTAAACATAAAATTCCTAGTAGTATAACTATTGCCTACTAAATCTTAAGTTAGTCCTAAGTTTGCCTAAGATACTCTTCCAGTATATGAGCTTTAATAGAAACAGTGTATCATGCAAAGACAAATCCAATCCCATCACTAAATCTACAATTTGTAATATTATATGATTTGTACTACCTAACTATTTTAAATCTAATTGTGTATGTACCTAATTAGGTATGTATCTAATAATGCATGTTCAAATGCTCCATAACCTATACTATCAATATAGAGTAAGAATTAGTATTAGTCTGCCCAAAATGCCTAGGCATGCTAGTGGCCTTCTTTGTAATTAATATTTTATAACATGTAAACCACACATTGTAAGCTTTACAAGGAAATAAAGATTTTGATTTTGATCTTCTAGTTATGTCCTTGAATTTGTATTGATAAAACCACTGGATGGCAAAATGTCTACAATAAAGATACCCAGATGTTGCACGTGTCTAATTTTCATCATGTATGGCATTAATATTTAGTAGGTTTATTGATTTGAATATGGACATAGCATGTAGCCTAAAATTTAAGTTTGGTGGTTCTTCTTTCTTCTTTTTGTTATGATAATTGGTTTGATGTGGATAGTTAGTTTAATATCTTTATTATGCACCCCATACCCATCCTCGCTCGATATGGATAGACGAGGTAGAACCTCGAGCACAAATCCTACTGGCGAGATATAGGTAAATGAGAGAGAAGTAGAGTGTTAGTGATATTCATTTGGGAACAAATTATATAGTTTGTATTCATAAATTCTAATATCTATTTGTGGAAAAGTTCTATTCCCAAAAGTTACATGAAATGTGTTTTTCTATGTTAAGGATGAGTTTACTTATTATCATTCAGGTGTAGACTAGGAAAGGAACTTGACAAATCACAGGATTACAGTGGTACCTCGACTTACGATATTTTTTCATTCCAGAATGCTGTTCAAGTGCCATTACCAAACGAATTTATCCCCATAAGGAATGATGTAAAATAGACTAGTCCTTTTAGACCCCCAAAATTACACTTACAAAAGCATTTAAAAAAATAAACTTACATAAAAGGGCGAGTTTGGGGACCATCGTAAGTCGAGGTACCACTGTACTTCCTACAGGGTATTCCCATATATTATCCATTTCATGTTTGCCTTTACTGTTAACTGTGTCATCTGTTAGAAATATGCATACTACTTACAAATTTTGAAAGTTAAATTTACATCTTATCATTATGGATAATTTTCAGGCTATAAAAACTTACTTGCATGAGAAGAAATGTAAATGGGACAACATACCACAATGGTGCCCTCTCTGCCATGTTGCTTGTGGAATTTGACCATCTGAGTGAAGGGAAAGTCGCAGATGACATCTGAGTTGAGCACAAAAAATGGTTCATCATTAGAGGCCAGGATGGACTGAGCTAGCTTGATGGGTCCTGCTGTTCCTAGGGGCTCCTCCTCCAGAGAGAATGTGATCCGAATCCCCAACTGAAACACAGGACACACCTTGGTAAGTGCTCTGAATATGCACAACACGTAAGCTGTATTACATGCACCATTATACGTTACCCCAGTGCTTAAGTTAATCACCAAATGTTGTCCCATGTATACTGACTGTTATGGTCAGTATACGTGGGACAGCATTTGGCCATGGGAAAGAAGGGAAGATTACTCTAAACCAGTTTTGAGAATTCTGCACTTGCAGCTTGGCATGGGGCTAGATTTTCCTGCTGGGAAAAAGCTTTAGGGTGGTTGAATAGTTATAAAGAAATATTGTGCTGCCATAAAAAAAAAATCTGCATCTGCAGGAACTGATGATATATTTGTATGAAAGTAAAGATTACTTAAGGTAAAAACCTTAAGAATTTCCAGCTGCAATACACCAGAGGTAGATGAAATGACCGAGTGCTTACCTTCTGAGCTTCTTGTGCCAGCTCCTGCTCCATCTGTTCCGCATGATAAGACACAGCTAGAACAACCTGTGTCACGCCTGCAGCCACCAGTGCCTCAATTTGATGCAAGACAATAGGCTTGTTGGCAAATTCCACCAGGGGTTTGGGACGACTGAGAGTGAGGGGCCTCAGCCTGGTGCCATACCCGCCCACCAGGATCAGGGCCTTCATGTTATCTAGGGTCAAGTCTGTCAAGCAATAACTCAATTACACCAAGGAAAACTCATCAAAAAACTAATTTACTACAATATAGTACAGTGGTCCCTCGGTTTTCGTGCATCTCCAAACTCGAACATTTATGTAAGTGTATTTTCGTAAGTGCTGTTGCAAGTGTATTTTTGGGGGTCTGAAATAGACTAACCTACGTGACATTATTTCTTAAGGAAGTAAATTCGTTCGGTAATGGCACTTGAGCAGCATTCTGGAACGCATTAGAATCAGTCTGCCTTAAATGCTCGTGCATGCTAGTAGCTTTTATTGTGCTTAACAATATTTTGTTACATGTAAACTACACACTGTACGTATATTGTACAAATATACAGTGTGTATATTTGTACAGTCAAAAAAATTGAATTTTTTTGACTGTACAGACCACAATTACCTACACAAACTGTTTACAAGGATGTATCATATATACTGGACAATGCCAATAGTACTAATATTTAGGAATAACCCAGTAGATTAGTATTATAATCAAAAAGAAGTGCTAAACCTACAAGGGTCATTAATAACCCAGTAGAGAAAGCTTAGTGATTGCAGGAATTTTTTCTCTCAGGTAGCCAGTCAGTCTCACCCTACATAACAAGTGTAAAGTAAAGTAAATTTTATTTCATTGCAGATTTACATAGGTATTGGTAGTTACAATATAAACTGAAGTGCAAGGAGAGCCACTGACATGCCATGGCATTAGGGGCAGCTTAATCTAATGACTTATATACTATGTACATAATACTAGAGAAATTGATTGAGTTTATTCTAGTTATATATTTTATTTCAAATTACAATATGATGATACTATACTATTAAAATGACAATACTAGAGAAATTGATTGAGTTTATTCTAGTTGTATATTTTATTTCAAATTACAATATGATGATGCTATACTAGTAAAATGACAATATGATGATATTAAATTGCAACAAGTGTTTAGGAGGATGATAATATAAAACTGAGATTATCTTAAGGAAAATAACATTGAGCATTTTTGAAAGTAGTTACAGTATGAGTATTTAGTTTAGGGTGAGTAGGTGATTTTTGAGAAGAGTCTTAAATTGATTTTCAGACAAGGTTAACTTAATATTTACTGGTAATGAATTCCAGATTCTGTCATAGAAGAGTAAGTGACACTTAGGTGGTACGTACAAAATGTCATGTCTGTTAAATAGGCACAACTCCATTACATAAGTGTTTTTTCAGTATCTTGTGTAATCAGATGACAAATAGACCTATACATGAGTAGGGAAGAGAGAGAGATAATGACACTGGGATAATGACCAACAAACTCACTCTCAACATAGACAAAACATACTTCATGCTGTTTGGAAACAGCCTTAAATATCCAGCTTAATATATCGATAAATGGTTACCCTATTACAAGACATACTGAGGATAAATTTCATTCCCACATCCAGCATATATCCAAGAAAATTACCAAATCAGTAGGTATCCTTTCCAAGATACGATACTATGTACCCCAAACGACACTCCTTACCCTATACCACTCTTTAATATATCCCTACCTCACCTATGGTATTTGTGCCTGGGAATCAACCACAGTCAACCACCTTAAACCTTTAATAACCCAACAAAAAGCTGCTGTGTGGATGATTACCAGCTCCTGTGCTAGACAACACACCCCACCATTTTTCAAAATCCTGAACTTGCTAAATATACAAGACATACACTCACATTATTGTGCCTACTACATATACAGAACATTAAACTCCAATATAAACCCTCCACTTAAAATTCTCGTTGATAGCTACAAGAGAAGGCACAGTCACAATACAAGGCACAAGGCACTCTGCAACATCCCTGGTGTCAGTCTCACTATGATCTGGAACTCACTACCTGAACCACTAAAGGATCCCCTGACTATGTAATTATAAATTTAGGACTTTGCTTAAAAATCATCTCTCACTACTAACCAAACCAACTAAAACAACTTCTAATCAGTTTGAAGCAACTCTCCCAAATATTACATGACCAATAGTCTATTAAACATCTGCCAATCCATGAAATATTACTGTTTGAACCATTAATTGTACTGTTTTTATTATGTGCAATTTGAAGATTATTATTCTTAGAAACCTCCACCTTGACCACCTCGCATTAGTATTAAGATTAAATAAAGATTTATTAAAAAGTTAATCATTCTTATCTTATCTAATTTAAGTAGTTACTGTGTACTAGTATTAGTCTGCCAGAAATACCCCAGCATTACAGTGGCTTTCTTTGTACTTAATAAATCAAAATTGTAATTACACATTGTAACCTTTGCAAAGAAATAAAATGGAGGGAGATGAGGAAGGGAAGGAAGAGATGTGGGGAAGGGGAGATTTTTTTAACTTCTTGTAATAATAATAATAATAATTATTATTATTATTATTATTATAATCAAATAGAAGCGCTAAACCACAGATAATAATAAATAAATAATAATAATTTAAAACTTAACTTAGCCTAACTTCCTAAAATAAATATATTTCTTTATCCTACCCTACCTAGGCTCAGCCTAAATTTAGTTAATATCTCACATGTATGAAATATATTGAAGCATATTTTCGCAACAAAGAATTTACTTTTATTTGGGCAAAACTATTGTTGCTGAATAAGCCAAGTGGATAAGGTGGGTGTACATATCATGGCATGTATAAAAGTATTAATGTATATTACAGCACCTGAGGATGTTTATGCTGCAAGACAGTCATGTGTATATGATCAAGAATATCAAGAATACTTCAAGCCATAAAATAAGGGTTAATTAAGCACACGGTGTGTACACATGCACATGCCTCTACATGTGTGTATGTATACATATACCCCCATTGTACTTAAGCACATATACATACACTTCTCATTATGCATACACACGAGGTTTCTTTGACATGATAGGAGGGAGGGAAGGGGGTGAGGGAGGGAAGGGGGTGAGGGAGGAAGGGGGTGAAGGAGGGAAGGGGTGAAGGAGGGAAGGGGTGAAGGAGGAAGGGTGAAGGAGGAAGGGGTGAAGGAGGGAAGGAAGAGGGTGAGGGAAAGAGAAGGGAGGATTGAGGGAAGGGGGTGAGGGAGGGAAGGAAGAGGGGTGAGGGAAAGAGAGAAGGGAGGATTGAGGGAAGGGGTGAGGGAGGGAAGGAAGAGGGTGAGGGAAAGAAGGGAGGATTGAGGGAAGGGGTGAGGGAGGGAAGGAAGAGGGGTGAGGAAGAGAGAAAGGAGGATTGAGGAAGGGGGTGAGGGAGGGAAGGAAGAGGGGTGAGGGAAGAGAGAAAGGAGGATTGAGGGAAGGGGGTGAGGGAGGGAAGGAAGAGGGGTGAGAGAAAGAGAGAAGGGAGGACTGAGGGAAGGGGGTGAGGGAGGGAAGGAAGAGGGGTGAGGGAAAGAGAGAAGGGAGGACTGAGGGAAGGGGTGAGGGAGGAAGGAAGAGGGGTGAGGGAAAGAGAAGGGAGGATTGAGGGAAGGGGGTGAGGGAGGAAGGAAGAGGGGTGAGGGAAAGAAGAAGGGAGGATTGAGGGAAGGGGGTGAGGGAGGGAAGGAAGAGGGGTGAGGGAAAGAAGGGAGGATTGAGGGAAGGGGGTGAGGGAGGGAAGGAAGAGGGGTGAGGAAAGAGAGAAAGGAGGATTGAGGAAGGGGGTGAGGAGGGAAGGAAGAGGGGTGAGGAAAGAGAAAGGAGGATTGAGGGAAGGGGTGAGGAGGGAAGGAAGAGGGGTGAGAGAAAGAGAGAAGGGAGGACTGAGGAAGGGGTGAGGGAGGGAAGGAAGAGGGGTGAGGGAAAGAGAGAAGGGAGGACTGAGGGAAGGGGGTGAGGGAGGGAAGAGGTTAGGTATAAGCTCTAGAGAAGAAAAGTCATTCACCTCAACACTCCACATCACAAAGTTATAAACCCAGACCCCCGGTAAGTCAACATGACGCGACATACTTATCTATATATGTATTATTTGTCAACAATAATTTATATGCATAAAACTGAGTTTCCTAATATCACCTGAGCAGAAAATCTATGCAATAAGCCTACTCATTGAGGATGGTGGTGTTGCTTAAGTATAGTACAGCAGCATATCTTGTTAAATGTTTGTGTTAAAATATGAACAGCAAAGCCTTTACGAATACAGTCATATCTATCACACTAAAAATACGGCATAAAGCAGGTGTTCCCAGCCCCAGGTTGGCTACCCCAGGGTGGCTGCCCCAGGGTGGCTGCCCCAGGGTGGCTGCCCCAGGGTGGCTGCCCCAGGGTGGCTACCCCAGGGTGGCTACCACAGGTGTGGCAGCTAAGCATTTGTCTTGAGGTCGTGAACCCATGAAAATGTCTTTACTAGTGACAAGATCCATTACTTTGAAATTTGTTCATTTAACCTTATGATAACGTAGTTCATTTACCTTAAATTGTAGTTCATTACCTTTGAAACTTGTGACTTCATTACCTTTGAAACTTGTGACTTCATTACCTTTGAAACTTGTGAGTTCATTACCTTTGAAACTTGTGAGTTCATTACCTTTGAAACTTGTGAGTTCATTACCTTTGAAACTTGTGAGTTCATTACCTTTGTAACTTGTGAGTTCATTACCTTTGTAACTTGTGAGTTCATTACCTTTGTAACTTGTGAGTTCATTACCTTTGTAACTTGTGAGTTCATTACCTTTGTAACTTGTGAGTTCATTACCTTTGTAACTTGTGAGTTCATTACCTTTGTAACTTGTGAGTTCATTACCTTTGTAACTTGTGAGTTCATTACCTTGTAACTTGTGACTTCATTACCTTTGTAACTTGTGAGTTCATTACCTTTGTAACTTGTGAGTTCATTACCTTTGTAACTTGTGAGTTCATTACCTTTGTAACTTGTGAGTTCATTACCTTTGTAACTTGTGAGTTCATTACCTTTGTAACTTGTGAGTTCATTACCTTTGTAACTTGTGAGTTCATTACCTTTGTAACTTGTGAGTTCATTACCTTTGTAACTTGTGAGTTCATTACCTTTGTAACTTGTGAGTTCATTACCTTTGTAACTTGTGAGTTCATTACCTTTGTAACTTGTGAGTTCATTACCTTTGTAACTTGTGAGTTCATTACCTTTGTAACTTGTGAGTTCATTACCTTTGTAACTTGTGAGTTCATTACCTTTGTAACTTGTGAGTTCATTACCTTTGTAACTTGTGAGTTCATTACCTTTGTAACTTGTGAGTTCATTACCTTTGTAACTGAGTTCATTACCTGTAACTTGAGTTCATTACCTTTGTAACTTGTGAGTTCATTACCTTTGTAACTTGTGAGTTCATTACCTTTGTAACTTGTGAGTTCATTACCTTTGTAACTTGTGAGTTCATTACCTTTGTAACTTGTGAGTTCATTACCTTTGTAACTTGTGAGTTCATTACCTTTGTAACTTGTGAGTTCATTACCTTTGTAACTTGTGAGTTCATTACCTTTGTAACTTGTGAGTTCATTACCTTGTAACTTTGAGTTCATTACCTTGTAACTTGTGAGTTCATTACCTTTGTAACTTGTGAGTTCATTACCTTTGTAACTTGTGAGTTCATTACCTTTGTAACTTGTGAGTTCATTACCTTTGTAACTTGTGAGTTCATTACCTTTAACTTGTGAGTTCATACTTGTGAGTTCATTACCTTTGTAACTTGGTTCTACTTGTAACTGAGTTCATTACCTTTGTAACTTGTGAGTTCATTACCTTTGTAACTTGTGAGTTCATTACCTTTGTAACTTGCTCAGCTATCAAAACTTTGGGGTCCATTCCCTGGACCCATTATGTACCTGTGTAATCTTTTGACTACCGCCCACACCATGGGTATGGGGTGCATAATAAAGATATCAAACTAACAACTAGTGACAAAAGTCATTCTAATTACGTATTAGTTGTATACCATACAAATAATAATGTTATCATTAATGCTTTTTTTCATATACATTAACTGCAATTCTCTCTCTTTCATAGTTTAAATAAAAACCCGGTTATAAGGTTTTTTTCTTTAAGTGAAGTCTACATAACTTTGGAGAACTAAAATTAGTGTGTAGCAGTGTTAATACTAAGTAGCCTAGGAAACAACTTCAAGAAGTTAAAAATGAAGTTATGAAGACTGAAAGCATTAGCTTACATGAGGAATGAGAGAGACAATGTAACCGCAAAATATGGAATAGATTCCTTAATTAGATCAACACTGAAAACAAAAGGCCATAATTATAACGTGAGATGAAAAAATGATACTACATGGCCTGGAAGAATATCGTTCCAGACTATAGAGCTGAACTCACCACCTCAAATACTATTTCTCCAAGGTTGACGGACTTATTACATCATCTTCATTTCACTATTACCTGGTGCCTCTGAAGAAGCCTGCTGTGTAGGCGAAACGTTTCAACAATAAAGATACCCAACTTTTGCACATGTCTTACGTCCTATTGTCGTTTACGAAATAACCGTAGTGTCCTCTCAGTACTTATATCTTGAGAACACATACCTCAGTTAGCCATTTTGATATTTCTTTTTTTTACTTCGTTCTAATTACAACTTGCATTAATATGCATTAGACCTAATCTATATAAAGTATATAGAGAGAAGTGTGCCAAGATCCACTTGCAGGAATATTAAAGTTCCGGCAAAGTACTGAAGCTGTTTTTTTCCAATTAATTTTTTATAAGCACGCTCACACCAGAATACTTTGCATCAATGGCTGTAAGACAAAGTTTGACGAACCATCATTGAAGGTACCAGCAATAATAACGGTGTAGGTTCCGAGGCAGAAGAGACCTGAAGTTTAATGTTTTCCTGCCGCTCGCCTACCCACCTGAATATGTGGCCTTAACGACCAGGTGTGGAGATATCAGATATACTGTCTACCTTTATTTTCCTGGTGTTCTATCTAGTAGTATTTGACCCCTACTTACCCCCATTCTCCCAACCCTCTCTACTTACATACCTCCTCCCCTTTCCAAACCCCCTTCTACATGCACAGCCCGTTAAGTAAGACATGGGCAACATTAGTTTTGAGGTGTCAGTCCCTCATCCTGGAAAAGTTTTCTCCAGTGTGGAACAATGTGAGGCTGAAACTTCACACTGTTCCACACAATGGAACAAAACTCTTCTCCAGGACTGACATCCTCAAAACTAAGTGTTCAAGGGTGGACTGATTACATCGTCTCTACATCTCTACTGTTTCTGCTGCCTCCTCTGTACTCGATTGAAGAAAATTAGACACATTCATGTACAATCGATTGAAGAAGCCTACTGTGTAGGCGAAACGTTTCGGAATAAAGATACGTAACTGTTGCACACGTGTCTTACTTATCAACTTGTCTGTATTGTGTACCATTATATTCGCATGCACAGCCCCTTCACCCTCCCCAGATGATCACACCTCCACGGCAGCAGTGATGGTAACTATGACAATAATGACTAGCAACAATGGTTGTACCTACAACGGCGCTGACTTTAGGCAGTCTCAGTAATTCAAGCGTCTGAATTTATATACTAACTGGCTCAATGGTAAACAGTTTGCTTATTACTGAAAGGACTGATTCGATCCCTGAAGTCAAGACTTCTGGACAAATCACTTTACACCTGCTGTCCATGTTCACCTAGAAGTAAATAGGTATCTATGTAGTTGACTGTGGTTGTCATCCTGGGGAGGGAGGAGGTAGTAAACTATTCAAATTCTTTATTTCATGTAATACAAGGTGGGGGGTACTTATAGTTATACATTAAAGTTGATATTACAAGATGGCCAATAATATGCCTAGGTATGCCTAGGCTTTTCAGGCAGTCTTATGATAGGTCTTACTCAATAGCTATACAATGGATATACAGATTGTAAGGTTAGGTTTACAAAATTTAGGTACTGGAATTTAAACATTGAGAATTTAACAATTAGTATAAAAAGTTAGCAATTAGTTTATATATTAATGATAAAGGTGATATATTGGCATAATATAGTTTCTATATTGGAGTATCTTAGGCAAACTTATGACTAGCTATGGAATATACATTACTGTATTGAATGCCATCATTGTGAAACAATGATGGAATGCAATACCTTTAATTAAATTCAGTAATATATATATATTTTGTTATTATTTTAACTTCAACATCGATGCGACACGAATTAATGAAGGAATACCGTAAAAGCAGATCATGTCCTTGGAAATATTTTATAAAGTGTTTCGTGACCTCCAACACCCTCTGCTAGACTGACCTACCCTTCCCCAACTACAGTAACGTAAACCTAATATTTCATATTGGCCCATCCTAGATCTTTAACAATTTTGATCGGTGTAAAACTTTCGAAAACGAACTTGCATTTGGAGTTGGGGCTGGACAATGACGGCCAGCAAATATTGTACAACAAATCTGTAGCGAGGCTGGAAATTGGTCAAGTCACCTCCAAGGACTTATGAGGGTGTCTTACAATGTTGCTACGCTTACATCACTCTCTCATCACCTTGAGTCACGTGAAATGAGTGGGGCAAAGTGAGAGGACATATTGTTCAAGGAGCTACTATGTGAGTAGAAAGGGCAGAGAGGTTGGGGGAAAGTAAATCAAACATTAACTCTCAAGCAGTTAGTTTATTCATCGTGGAGATGACAGCACCAGAGAGTAGATTCTTGTAATATTCACGAAGCGCTAAAACTCTTAGGTGTTAAACAGCGCCAAACAAATGGAAGGTAATCGGTTTTGATGCGAGGAAGGGTAAGGTCCTTGGTTCAAGAGCCCTTCACAAGCAGCAAGCCATCCTCATAACCCGTCTGAACTGCAACATCTTAACACTATTTTGCAGACACTGTACTTACCACCTCCAGGACTCGAGTTTTTTTCCTGATTCCCTCCAAATATTACATTGTTCACATCCTGGCACGTCAAATCTCTTAATAATATTTTCTTTAACAAGATTCTTTGACGCGTCATATAGGTTAATAAATATAATTAAGTGTTCTGGGGATCAACGTCCTCGCGGCCGGTCGAGATCTAAATTGGAAAGGAAATATAACGAATAAGAACTATTAAGAAATACATTGGTAAAGAATACTAAAAATTAATGTATACGGAATTTAAGTAGAAATTTGCGAGGTTTAAATGCTACCGCACATGTTAATGAGAAAAGATCACTAATCCTACCAGAATGCAAATATGTAACAAACTTAAGGGTTAAGAATAGATTAATATTACTACGTTTTATCATTATATGTGTAACTGCTTTATAGTAAAAGTCAGCAAAAAATAAAATCGCCTTAAATTATTGCAGCGTATCCTAGTTAAAGGCCGTGAATGCAGAACAGTCTTAACAAGAGTGGCCTGAGCTGCAGTAAAGAACCATCTTTGTTGAGGAAGATATAACCAGTGTTGGACGCAAAAAGGACAATGGAATGCGAGGAACCAAATCTTTGGGTCGCTTGTAATGCATTTTGGGTGTATGAAGCTAGAACATACGAGGTGGACATGGTAGGTTTGCTATGATGGTGGCTAGAATTGCACATAATAATAATAGTGGCTATCTCCAGTAGGCGTCCTTGGATCACGCGATCAAGACAAAATATAGTGTCGTCTCGTACTTCATGAGAGGCAGCAGTATAGCCCACAGCAGAACAGCAACTCCGAAAATGAAATAGAAGCCAAGAAAGACTGAGCACGAGACTTGCCAGGTTAGAGTGAAGCCACAGATGTATGACGAAGATTGACATAAATTGCAGCTGCCATTATATTATCTTCACTAACGTAGCGATAATTCTACAAATAGTAGGATCATAAATATAGTGGAGATGAACATGATCAAGTACTTTGTTGTACGCTCTGTAATTTTATATAAATGCATATTATTGAGTTAAGAGTGTCACGCACCCCATTCTTCCTACTAATTCATAACCAGTTAGTTGCACGTAGAATCCACCTCTATTATAATCCCTATCATATTTATGGTTAATTATTAAGTGCTACACTAGCAGGGATCTCATTGAAGTGGGTAGTATTTCGAGTTAGAATCAAGGAAGGGAAAAGGTAAATTCAATTGCTTTGGTGAAGAGCGTTTCACCATTAACCTGTGTGATGCTGGTGAATGGAAATGCTTCATCACCTTGAAGTACATCATCCTAGAAAGTCACACAGGCAACACAAGTGTTACACCATTCTCCCCTTTATGACGCGCGTTTTCACACTAATTTCTGGTTCTTTATTTCTACCTAATCTAAGCCTGTGAAAAAATTATTTTAGATCAGACTAATGTAAATTAATCTACTTTTCATTTTGACGTGGCGTCAAAATAACTTAAAAGGGGTATGTTATGTTTAGTTCTTGCTTCAATGACGCTACTCTGCCATTGTATAAAAAATGGTTATAACTATGACCATATTTTTTAAAGGGGGTGGACCGATAAGCCAGCGAAAGGCCTCGGTCAGATGACCAAAACCTCCAACGGCGGGTCATCATCTGACTAAGACCCGCGTCAGGAAACACTTTTCCTATTTCCTGACCAACCTTACCTAACATAATCATCGGTCTTAGTTATAAATTTTACAACTACAACCGGTACTTTCCTATATACTTTATTATAATCAAATCCAAACGCTAAACCCACTAGGGTCATAAAGCCATATCCTTTATAAATCTAAATTCATCCAACTTGACTATTGCTGCAAGTCCTGTCCTAGTTATTTTAGCACGTTATTTATATCCCCTTTATTCCTGTTTTCCAGTTCAGTTACATTCCACTAATTATATGTCTTTCAGGAGTTAGGACGAGGGTTAAATTATTTTAAGTTAAGATGAGTTAGGTAGCAAACCTATAAAAACGTATATTTAACCATATTATTATAATCAAATAGAAGCGCTAAACCACAGGGGTTATACAGCATATTTAACCATAAATAAGCAAATTACAAAAACTGGCAACGAGGTGACCCACGAAAAATAGGTACCGTTGAATTTTGATTGTGCATTCCTCTTGGTGGGAGAATGTGCTATATAACTGGGCTCATTATAGTGTACTGGTTTTATAACTTGACTCATTATGGTGTACCGAGCGTACCCTGAACCCTAACTTTGAACCCACATAATAAAGAAGTTAGTGTGCTAGTTCAAGCAATCAATGAATTATGGAGTCATTAGAGAAGCAATTCTCCTCGAGGCTACCCACTCTCCAAACTTTTGATGCTGGTGATATGCTTTTGATACGAGTAGCTGGAGCCATCCTCCTCTTCCTTGGATCAAACCTGACTGCCAGAAGCGACGTATGACTAACGGATTTAAGATGACGATTCTGGCCGATGATTGAAATAAATAATAATTATTATAATTATTATTCCAGTACAGTAACTAGAGTCAAGTGTGTTGTATCTTACTACTAAAAGTGTCGGGCTGATTTTTTCCTTGTAAACAGTTTCCCGATTTCCTTGTAGATTTTTAATGTTTACACAAGAATGAACCTATCATGCACTATATATTATATAGCATTTAAATATTTATAATTTTTATTTATTGCTAATGAAAAAATACATTTTTCATACAACCTAACCATCAAGTGTAAGGCTGGTCAAAGAGTTAGCTGGATTAGTTAAGTTTTTTAATTTAATTAAAGCTTTTTGCGTATTTGTCCAAAATATAACTTGTCAGTGCAATATTTACGCAATAAAAAAAATATAAAATAGGCAAAACAAATATCATTTAATATCAACTAAATAAACAATTTCCAAATATTTTTTCCCCATGGAGTGGATATTATTATTACTACTACTGCAATAATAACTAAGCACTAAACCCACTAGGGTCATAACAGGATAGCAAGGATCTTAATGATAAAATGAAAGATTAATAGATTTCTGGCCTGGGAAAAACATAAGGGAAGGTCAGCTTAAATTTATTATATAAAGTAACTGATTTCGTGTTCAGATTTCCACGGTTTTAACACAAATATATATATGTTCGTTTTGTAACAAGAACCATCGCTTTATAAAGGAAGTTCGGAATGTCTGGTTAAAAAACACGACAAACCCTTTTAAGGTCATGTCAACTTGAGGTCAGCTGATGGGTGTAGTTAAGTATGGAAAAAAATCCACAGATAATTAATTAGGTTTAAGTCCTATTGATTGAAAAACGTTCATTTAGGCCGCAGTTCACCTGTACACTAACATTAACTATACTCTGATCCTTAAAATTAAAGTTTCCGTATGTGACTAAGCATACACCTATCTGTATATACTCAAGCATATGACCTCTTATAACATACCTCCAACAGCACTAAAATTTACCACCAATTACACTGCCTTATCCTAGACGACAAATTTACCTTTACCGCCAAAGCCCATGGTAGAGAGAGGTGATGTGGTAATAGTTTGTTGTGTAGTAAGTGTAGGTTGAGCCAGACAGACAGACAGACAGCCAACTTCAGCAGCAGTTCACTTGACACTACACTACACACGCCAACGTGGCTGCTGCAATACACTGCCATACACCGCCACATCCTCCCAGCATATTTCCATCAACACCAGAAAACTGCTCTCTGGTTAACCATTATTTTACCCTTACCCCTCAAAATTGCTTTTTCGTTTTGACTGTTATTAATGCTGGTTGGAGGGTTGAAACTGCGTGACCCCTGAGGTGTTTCCCGCTGTAAGCGGCGGTGCCACGTTTACAAGACATGACACCTCTTGGTACTGAATGGTGGAGGTGAGGAGGAAGAAGTAGCAAGCAAGACGTACAATGAGTGAGGGAACAGAGAAGAGGGGCAAAATAGATAGAAGAGAAAAAGATATGTACACAAACTAGCAGAAGAGAAGCTTCAGACAACATGCAAGGATAAAGGTCCGAGAGTAAGCATTACACCGAGCATATCACCAGAAGTTTATTTAAAACTATAGCATCAGCAACATAAATAAAACTAGAGAACCTCGGACTTACCTGTGACACCCCCAAACAATGAGTCACTTAGAATATTATACACATCACACAATAAGCTCATTGTGGCATACAGACCCGACATCTGATAACAGCGGCATTTTGTCAAAAACGGTGAAAAAATCCTGACTTGATTTTCAGCCATATTTTGACCTCCGTGAAAATTTGATCACCTGACGAACCCTCCCGCTGGCTCTCCATTCCACTCGGTAAACAATTCAATATCACATACGATATGATAGCAGATTTACCACCCTATTTAAAATCAAAGGGTGTCCCGTGGCTCGATTGATAACACACTCAGCTCATACTGAGTGTTAGTAGTTCAATCCCCGGCACGGGTGGAAACATTGGGCATGTTTTCTTACACCTGCTGCCACGTGTGTTAGTCGACTGTTGTGGGTCGCATCCTGGGGGACAGAATTCAAGGACCATAATGAAAATAAGACAGTCCTCGATGACGCACTGACTTTCTTGCCTCCCCCTGGTTAAAAGTCCAAACAAATCTTACCTTATCAAAAAATAGTTTTATATAATAGCCCGCACCTGATCAACCATATAAACTAAAAGATAAAAGTTTCGCAACACGACTGGTACCGGAACTGAGGGGAGGGGATGGAACCCTGAAGCGAGACTTAATGAATTTAAACTACCAGAAAAAAAGGCCCAGGGAGGACATGATCGTGACATACAAAATACTCAAGAAAATTATACAGTACAAAATAAATATATAGGCTAAGATGCGAAGAGGAAGCCAGGGGACACTACTGACAGCTAAATACAGATGATCCACAGGGATGCTCAGATGTTATATTTTTCAGTTTTAGTGTAGTAACGGGAATGTATTCGATGAAGAGTTGGCAGAGGCAAACCTACACACAGTGTGAAGAATATATACGATAAGGCCCTGGAGGCAAGGAGTCTGCAAAGATACTCTATAGGCTTCATTATTATACTCAAAAAGAAGCGCTAAACCCACTAGGGTCATACCGCTCTATAGGTTTTGAGGCGCGCCTTACTGCCACACTACTATGTACAAGGCTACAATAATGCACATTCATTCTTTGACCGACTCGTATGAGACAGGTTCCTACACGTGTTGGACAGCAAGAGCAAACTTATTTACAGACGCTGTGTCGTTCTAGGTTGAGCTTCATCAAGGCAATGGCTTCATAAGACACTTTTGCAACACTTGGGTATCTTTTATTACTGAAACGTTTCTCCTGTAAAGCAGGTTTCTTCAGTTGAGTACATGTGAGTATAATACTACAAGCAGAAGAAATACTTTTGACGTGATCAGTCCATCACGCTCAGTGGAAGGTGGTCAGTCCATCACGCTCAGTGGAAGGTGGTCAGTCCATCAAGCCTAAAACATAAGCACGCGAATAAAGTCATAAACTAGAGGTGAGATGAAGCAGCTGGAGTTGAAGTCACAAGTGAGCGTGGCCCACGAGTGGCAGCAGGTCATGCTAAACAATTGTTTAGCAAAGGAGTTTCAGAAGACCTGCCCTGTACCAAGATACCAGGTGTTGCTGTGTCAGACAAGTGTCATATTATTCAGTGTACAATACTCACAAGTATTGTACACTATGTACTTATAATCATAACTAAGCGCTAAAACCTTTGTACATGTTTCGTGTATCCGTGGTGCATATATAAAAACACACGTGAATTTAATTATATCCTAATGATATTGCTAGGGACCAGGTTTTGACGTTAGTCGAGGTAGAATAACACCTCTCTGACTTGTAATACAATGAGCTGACGATAACAGCTCTTCCTTTGTACAGCAGAGCTGAGATAAGGTCACAGCTCTTGCTTTGTACAGCAGAGCTAAGGTTACAGCTCTTGCTTTGTAAAGCAGAGCTGAGATAAGGTCACAGCTCTTGCTTTGTACAGCAGAGCTGTGATAAGGTCACAGCTCTTACTTTGTAAAATAAACAAACTGTTTAACATAAACCCTCTAGAAATTTTCCGTACATCCGCAGTGCAAGGATTCCCAGTTCTACGTGGAAACTATATTGTAGAAAAAGCTGTTTCATGTCATACTACATCACATATCTCCTGCCATATTCCGTCACATAGGCTGGGTTCTTGTCATATTCCATCACACAGGATATTTCCTGTTATTTCATCAGGCAAAATCCATAAAAAAATACTAAATTATACCACAACGGAAAAACTATAAATATAAATGCAATAACAAAATAGGTTGTGACTCAAAGAAAATGGGAAGCCAGAGCGCGAGGCTTCAGCAATACAGATATTTCAAGGCGACTTAAACAGTCACCCATTTGACTGTTTTTACAACTGTCAATATGTCTGTGGTTAAGGATGATCGATGAGGATATCGTCAAACACTGCACTAAGTGTTCAGAAGGCTTTCATAAGAAGTGGAGTTAGTTACATGGTAACGAAAGGAGATATGTGATAGAGGGAGAGGCACTAACACAATACATGACAGGTCAAAATGAAACTTATGACATCCTAGACCATCCTGCCAGCGCCATTATCCACGCAATCTACACTTGTGTATAGAAGAGATGACGGAGGGAGGAGGACTGGATTGATAGTGGGGTAAGAGTGTTGTGGTGTTACCAAACTGGACTTCCCCAGTATGCCGCTGAAGTCTTCTGTTGTCTTACCATCGACATGCACACTCCCACCCTCTCTCCCTGCAACAGATGTTGCACCAACAGTGACACTCGTGCACATTTCAACGTCTCGTAGTGTTGCTCTTAACCGCGTTGCCGAACGTATCGCGACCGGATCTTTTTAACTAGCTTATTTGAGGTTAAATATACGCTTTATAAAGAAAGTATTTTTCTTACGTTTAGAGGGAACGTTCAGAAACCAACGTTGGAAATCTCATAAGATTATTGTTAAATGAGATGTTATACTTGATGTCCTCATCCACTAGTAAATAGTATGACTGTGTAAGGTGGGCAGGTGGTCTCCAGGTAAGTGTCAGGGGAAGGGAACGTTATGAGGGTGTGTCAGAGGAAGGGAACGTTATGAGGGTGTGTCAGAGGAAGGGAACGTTATGAGGGTGTGTCAGGGGAAGGGAATGTTATGAGGGTGTGTCAGGGGAAGGGAACGTTATGAAGGTGTGTCAGAGGAAGGGAACGTTATGAGGGTGTGTCAGGGGAAGGGAACGTTATGAGTGTGTCAGGGGAAGGGAACGTTATGAGGGTGTGTCAGGGGAAGGGAACGTTATGAGGGTGTGTCAGGGGAAGGGAACGTTATGAGGGTGTGTCAGGGAAGGGAACGTTATGAGGGTGTGTCAGGGGAAGGGAACGTTATGAGGGTGTGTCAGAGGAAGGAACGTTATGAGGGTGTGTCAGGGAAGGGAACGTTATGAGTGTGTCAGGGGAAGGGAACGTTATGAGAGTGTGTCAGGGGAAGGGAACGTTATGAGGGTGTGTCAGGGGAAGGGAACGTTATGAGGGTGTGTCAGGGGAAGGTTAGCTGATTGGTTAAATGGGGTTAAAAGCCTTTCAACTACACAAGGGTGCACATAACCTGTTCACTACCAAAGAATACTTTAATCCCTAAAATATGGATTAAAGTATGGGGCCAGGAGCTGAGTCTCGACCCCTGCAACCACAATTAGGTGAGTACAATTAGGTGAGTACACACATTATTAGTGTGCAGGGGTGTATGACAGGAGGTAGGGAGAGGGAGGAGGGGAGATAAGGCCAAGGGACGGGAAAGTCAACATTCCTGTCCACCTCAGCAGGTTTGTGTCCACTTTCACTATCGAAGCATCTTCACCGTGCGCTCTATCATCCCTATGGGTTTAGCACTCCCCTCCCATGAATATAACGATAATAATAATAATTAATAATAATAATATCGACTTTACCAGGGTTAGCGTGGCTACAATCAATCTATACATTAAGAATTCTTTAATTCCTAAAATCAAAGTAAAGATTAATGTATGGCCTCAGTGTATATGCACTCAGATACAGTATAAATACCTCTCTGTGTATATGCACTCAGATACAGTATAAATACCTCTGTGTATATGCACTCAGATACAGTATAAATACCTCTCAGTATATATGCACTCACAGTATAAATACCTCTCGATGTATATGCACTCAGATACAGTATACCTCTGTGTATATGCACTCAGATACAGTATAAATACCTCTCAGTGTATATGCACTCAGATACAGTATAAATACCTCTCGATGTATATGCACTCAGATACAGTATAAATACCTCTCGATGTATATGCACTCAGATACAGTATAAATACCTCTCAGTGTATATGCACTCAGATACAGTATAAATACCTCTCAGTGTATATGTACTCAGATACAGTATAAATACCTCTCAGTGTATATGCACTCAGATACAGTATGAATACCTCTCGGTGTATATACCTTGCGTGAAGTGCTCATTATCATTATATTTAGCAATAATTTTAAGTATAAAAAAGCAATACCCTGCCGAGGGCAAAGTTAGCCAAATGCTTGACATACCTGGGTGGTTCTGACATACCTGGGTGGTTCTGACATACCTGGGTGGTTCTGACATACCTGGGTGGTTCTGACATACCTGGGTGGTTCTGACATACCTGGGTGGTTCTGACATACCTGGGTGGTTCTGACATACCAAAGGTGGTTCTGACATACCAAGGGTGGTTCTGACATACCAAGGGTGGTTCTGACATACCAAGGGTGGTTCTGACATACCAAGGGTGGTTCTACTTTGGCATCCTAGTCTGATGACAGGTGTCAGGGCACAGACCAGCCTGGTCTGACGACAGGTGTCAGGGCACACAACTCCAGCTTGACAGCCTGGTCTGACGACAGGTGTCAGGGCACAGATTAGCCTGATGACAGGTGTCAGAGCACACAACTCCAGCCTGACAGCCTGGTCTGATGACAGGTGTCACCACACTGGTATATACAATCGTCAAACAAGCTTCATTCCTCCCACCACTGAACACAACAGTCAGGTGATGTACTGCCAGTCCTCTCCTCTACTCTCTTCCCAGGTTTGAAATGTTTCCATTAACATGCTAAACTGATTGCATTTTCTCTTATTCCATTTACGAAGATTCACTGCAATCTGCTTTGCTCTACATTGCTTATCCTTATACCACACTATTTTTCATGGGGATCAATATTTGCAAACTAGTTCACACTAATCACAAGCAAAAATCAGCCATGAGAATTATATCAATCACAGGGTTTTCACACACCACCTCTATAAAAAGCTTTATATATACAAGCTATTCATACATTACATTTGTTCTTCATTCATTCATTCTACTGAACTAATATAACAATAATTCAGAGATTAAAACTTCCTTAAGAGTTACAACAGAATTCATGTGAATCTCGCAAGAAGTACGGCTCAGAACACTATCAATATTTGTGACCCCAGGCTATTCAACATCTTAACAGAAGATATCAGAAACACTGATAGGACAAGTGTAGAAGTTTTCAAGAGGAAACTGGACAATTATCTCCATCAGGTGCCAGATCAACCAGACTGTGATGGATATGTGGGTCAGAGAACAACCAGCCCCAACAGCCTGGTTGACCAGGCAAGCACCAGATGAGCCAGTCCCGCTGAGCTCTTAGAGTAGGAACAACTCTCGAAATTCATCAAAAGGTATATCAAAAGGTATATAATTAAATTTTCAGTTAACATGCAGATTACATTCCTGAAGACTGGTTTGTTAACTGAAAAATGTGTAAACTGAACTGAGGAACATACAAGAGAAAGACGGTTACGTTCTATGACCTCCATAAATGCCAGATTCATAGTTTTCTGATAACTGAGAACAAGCCTATGCAATTAGTCACTATGCTAGACCATGTTTCCAAGCTTGCCTTTATTGTTGATTAGGGAACTTCATCCATGCAATTTTTATGTTAGTTATTGCATTTGCTATGTTAAATGTATGCCAGAACTCTTGTGCTTCAGTCTGTAAGTTGCATTCATTCCTGCATGACCTTGTATGTGTAGTGTTACCTAAATGTCTTAATCACTCCCCAATCCAGTGGTTGTATCAAGTACTATTTTGTATTTGGTGGCAATAACTCAGCCTTCACATCTGGATCAAGAGACTGCAACATTTGAGGATGGGCTACAGAAATTATTATCAAGGGTGAGAACCTTGAATGAAATGTTCTTTCTAGACAGGTAGTTTCATGGCAGGAAAATAATAATGCTTGAAGTATTCCACAAACAGCGCCTCACTCATCCATGATGTCATGCTAGACTGCAAAATAACAGGCAAAGTGGTTTTGTTTTGGTCTTCTTTTTTTTTAAACAACCACATACATGCACTGAAATCACCAGATGCATTAGTGCATAGAACCAAGCTGAAACAAACTATAAATACTGAATTAATTGAGATTTTAAATTAGCCATACTTCTGCACAAAATGTTGTGCATAGTATGGGTTCTACATTAGTACAGCATTAAGATAACCTTTATTTAATTTTACTACGTATGAATATACAGACTAACTTGCATTTAAAAAAATAGCTGCACTATACAATTTACAGAGCCATACACTTGTGGTAAATTATGTAACTTTAATCTAAGAGAATTAAAAAAGAAGTCACACTGTGTACATTATTTCCACAGAGAAGAGGAGGGGAAAGGGCACTCATCAAACTAACATTTCTCAAACAATCACACTCAACATGTACCATATTTAATGCATATCATTGTTAACTGTTATTGGTGTTAATATTATTTTATACTTTAGTTAACATATTATATATAGTTCTGCCTAAAATGCTGTGCTTACAATTGCCTTTGTATACAGTAATATAAATTTTTTAAAATAATACTCAAATATTATAAATAATAACGCTGAATAATATACAGTGGTACCTCTACTTACGAGCTTAATTCGTTCCAGACGGCTATTCAAGTGCCGATTCTGAAGGAATTTTTTCTCATAAGAAATAATGAAAATTAGATTAATCCATTTCAGACCCCCAAAAATACACTTACATAATTGTTCGAGTTGGGAGTTACATAATTGTTCGAGTTGGTAATATTATAAATATGGATGATATTGCAAAGTTTGAGTTAAAGATTATTGGATATGGATTAAAATATGTTTAAAAGTTAAAACAAGTTTTATATATGTACTACGTAAAAATACTGGAGACATATTATTATGGTAATTTTACATAACATGAAGTTAATATTTTATGTCTCTTAAATCTGTTAATGGTTCCAGAAATTAAACATCCCCACCCCCTCCTGAGCAGCACAGTCTTAGACCATACTGAAGTAAATATTATAGCAATAAGAAGTATTAAAAAAAGGCATAGGAAAGTTAAGAGGCATATGTGTTGTTCACTTGTGAACACACTTATGTGTTGTTCATAAGTACTGTCCAGTGAACAACACACTTATAATGTGTTGTTCACTGGACAGTGCTTGTCTCACGAAATCGTAATGACACGATTGCAAACAAACCATCCCACGGGCGGGGTTAGAACCCACGATCAGAGAGTCAGTGGCTAGTGCGTCGGTCTGGAGTTTTATGACTCTGATCATGGGTTCTAACCCCACCCGTGGGATATTTTTTTTTCAGTACTTCGAGTTTGAAATTCCTTCAAGGGATGAGAAGGGGGTGCCTTGATGTTGTGAAGGGCTCTTGATTCAAGAACTTGGAGCTATCAGCCATGGTTCACCAGAACAAACCAGAAAAACCATAAATCTTGCTTGGATCACCAGGCTAAACCAGCCAATCACAACCCTCATTTATCACCAGGATAAACCAGCCAATCAGACCTTTTTTGAATTACTAAGATAAATGAACCAGTTACAATCACAACCCTCACTTGGATTACCAGGATATACCGATTACAAGGCTCGCTTGGATCACCAGGATAAACCATCCAATAGCAACCATTGCTTGGATCACCAAGATAAACAAGCCAACCACAACCCTCATTTGGATCAGTAGGATAAATAACCAATCATATCCTCACTTGGATCACCAAAAAAAAACAGGCAATCACAGCCCTCGCTTGGATCACCAAGATAAACCAGCCAATCACAGCCCTCGCTTGGATCATCAAGATATACCAGCCAATCACAGCCCTCTCTTGGGTCACCAAGATAAACCAGCCAATCACAGCCCTCGCTTGGATCACCAAGATAAACCAGGCAATCACAGCCCTCGCTTGGATCACCAAGATATACCAGCCAATCACAGCCCTCGCTTGGATCACCAAGATATACCAGCCAATCACAGCCCTTTCTTGGATCACCAAGATAAACCAGCCAATCACAGCCCTCGCTTGGATCACCAAGATATACCAGCCAATCACAGCCCTCTCTTGGGTCACCAAGATAAACCAGCCAATCACAGCCCTCGCTTGGATCACCAAGATAAACCAGGCAATCACAGCCCTCGCTTGGATCACCAAGATATACCAGCCAATCACAGCCCTCGCTTGGATCACCAAGATATACCAGCCAATCACAGCCCTTTCTTGGATCACCAAGATAAACCAGCCAATCACAGCCATCGCTTGCATCACCAAGATATACCAGCCAAATAGTCCTCGCTTGGATCACCAAGATATACCAGCCAATCACAGCCCTCGCTTGGATCACCAAGATATACCAGCCAATCACAGCCCTCGCTTGGATCACCAAGATATACCAGCCAATCACAGCCCTCGCTTGGAACACCAAGATAAACCAGCCAATCACAGCCCTCGCTTGGATCACCAAGATATACCAACCAATCACAGCCCTCGCTTGGAACACCAAGATAAACCAGCCAATCACAGCCCTCGCTTGGATCACCAAGATATACCAGCCAAACAGTCCTCGCTTGGATCACCAGCAGACCAATCAGCATTGTGACACAAATCACATGATCACACCGCCACGTAAACAAACACAGCATGCAAGATTTGCAAAGCAATATCATGCCAAAAATAAGCGAAACTGAAATTAAAACCAGCTGGCGTCTACCACAGCAGTGCCCAGTGCCCCGATGCGCAAACTCAGGGCGAATTGAGCGAGAAAATGTCGTAAATGCTCACAAAAATGGCAGCGAATGACAGATGATGACGATCTTCTTGTTGTTGTTAGGTTAGTAAAGGCCACTACACCTTCCGCCGTATAGAGCAATCTTACCACCTATGAAGATGATGTATTGCCTAAAACTGAGCCATGGAAGAAAAAGGAACAATAATAAGTACGTTTATTTAGGCACAGGTACACATAAGTACAATGATCATACAATTACCTTACCTAGGATTGCCCAAAAAGTCAAAGTGACTTGTTTCCATTGGGGTCCTTGTAATATCTTATTATTTAAATCTTAAAAGTTAAAACAACTAAGTAACTTAACTGTGTAAATTAAAACCTTAAATAGAAACAGAAACTGGAAGTTACCAAATAGACCAGGTTGATCCCCTTGCCAAGCACCAGCAGAGAGGGACACCAAATGGACCCCAATGTCTGCTTTTTTTTTGGTTATCCTAGGTTCTTTACACACATGCTGCTATGTATGATAATCTATGTAACTAAGTAAGTTTATTCAGGTATACACAAATACAGTTACATAGATTATCATACATAGCAGCATATGTGTAGAGAACCTAGGATAACTGTATTTGTGTTAACCTGAATAATCTTACTTACCAGGTTCATCCCCACATGGGCTCTGTAATCCTACGGGTTTAGCGCTCCCCATAATTATAATAATAATTTACCCTTAACAGTTAGGTCGTTCTACTTCCTGACCACTCTGAGACTAAAAGAGTATTTCCTAACATTCAAACACCAGCAGAGGGACACCAAATGGACCCAATGGAAATAAATTTACTTACTAAACTTAGCCTGAGTTCAGTAACCGGCTTCCCACCTAAACCGTTGAAGATTTATCCGCAGGGCGGAAAAGTGAGTTTGCTAAAAGTTGATGACCAGGTATTAGTAAGTTTATTCAGGTTAACACAAATACAGTTACATAGATTATCATACATAGCAGCATATGTATAGAGAACCTAGGATAACCCAAAAAAAGTCAGTGACTTTATTCTCATTGGGAATCTACTTGCCTGGCGGGCAAGTAGATGAGCACAAGCGTTCCAGAGACAACGGGAAATTTGTCACTGATGCTCAGGCCAGAGCGAGACTTCCACACTCAACGAAGACTGAAGTAAGTAAGTAAGTAAGTTTATTCAGGTATACACAAATACATTTACATACATTATCATACATAGCAGCATATGTGTAGAGAACCTAGGATAACCCAAAAAAGTCAGACAGAGTGACTTATTTCCATTGGGGTCCTTTACTGACAGATGTTCATTCCTAAAGTTGTCTGTTGTGGGGGTTGTTAAGAGCCACCAAAAGTTACGCCTTAATGAACCCTGCCTCGGGAAAATGTTGCTTAATATGGGAGGGAATTATAAAGGAAACAAAGTTTTCTCTTGAAAAAACAAGCAGGAACCATACATGAGGTACACGAGGGCACAGCTGACTGTTAAAAACACACATGAGTCACAGGGATGTTAGGAAATACTCTTAGTCTTAGGGTGGTCAGGAAGTAGAACTACCTGTTAATGGGAAATTATTATAATTATGGGGAGCGCTAAACCCGTAGGATTACAGAGCGCATGTGGCGGGATAGAAGGTATTCAGGCTCAATTCAGGGAACTGGAGCACAGATCTAATTCCCTAGTTCAAGAGCCCCTCACCAGCGTCGAGGAACCTGTAATATTTTTTATTTGCGCTACTTCTCACAAAATGAGACGCAGGGGCATAATAAACTAGCCACTTAGGCGACACAACTGAATTAGCGAAGCAGTGGAAGCGGGATTAAGTAAGTTTATTTAGGCATAATACACATAAGTTCAGTTCCATGGAGTTGAACTCTTCTCCAGGATGAGGGACTGACCACCTCAAATACTTTTTCTCCTAGGCTGATCGACTGATTATATCATCTTTATTTCATTACTTCTGCTCCCTCTGTATCTGACTGAAAAAGCCTACTTTGTAGGCGAAACGTTTCGTCAATAAAGATACCCAACTGTTGCACATACGTCTTAATCTTCAACTTGTAGGCATTTTATGTAATTTCATCAATTATTGCAAAATGTTTGAATACTTGACTACAAACACTCAGTTGTCTATCCAAGACACAGGTGAACACCTTGGGGCTTCCAGGAGTCTGGTGTCAGCTTGTTACCCCCAGATGATACTCTCGACTCAATCTCTCACTTTATCCCACATTTATAACATTATTTTTTATATATATCAATAAGTATACAATTCCGAGATGAAGAATTAGACACGTGCAACATCTGGGTATCTTCACCTAAGCTGAGGGACTCATTACTCAGTCTTCCACTGTTTTCTCTATATATTTCTACAGACTTCAGCAGTAGTTGATGCCTCTTGTCTGTGTTAATATACTTCAGGAACAGTATGGGATCCAAAACTCAGCCCTGCGGGGCTCTACTACTTCCATTTTTATATTTTGTTGCTTCATCCATTACAGTGCTACTTTCTTTTCTATTGCTAAAGTTGTTAAAGTATTCACTTATCCTTGATAATATCCTTCCTCTTACTACAGCTCTTACTACAGCTCGCTCCTTGTTTGCTAACCCAGCTTCTTTCTACAAGGTACAATATCAAAAGGGCTTTTGTAGTCTTGCAATATGCAGAGCACCCTTCCCTGTCTCTCATGTCTCACCTAAGTTAGTCTAATTAAGTTTATTAAATTTGTAAGGCCCAACCTTTTATTTTTTAATCCACGCCGGTGCTCTGTGAGGAAATTATGGCTTTCAAAATGTTCAACAAATCTTTTTTCCTTATAATCTTTCCCATCAAGTTATATGCTACGTGTTGAGAACACTAGTTTGTAGATCAAAGTTGCATGTGTGTGTATGAGTGCAAGGTGCTTGGAGAGGGCAGTATAGATCGTGATGGGCAGTGTGGAGAGCCCCCTGTGTGGGCAACAAAAGCTGTGGTGGGCAGTAGACAAGGCCAGAAATACCCCGGGGCTGGTGGCACACGAGGCAGGCCGGGGGTACACTGTGTAGGCGAGTGCCAGTGTGGAGAGCACACACAAGAACACAACTCCTCCTCACAACCGCCGGGGCACCTCCTTCAGGATACCCTCAGGACGCCTCCTTCAGAGCCTACTCGTAACCCTGAGCTACGCTGGTGTCCACTCTGAAGGCTCAGCCTACGAGAAATTAACGAAAGCAAAATTCCGCAGCAAAGTGGCTATCCTGAGGCCCACCCCTGCCGGCCCTTTGTACTTGGCACTGTACACCCAGAGTCCAGCTGCCCCTGGACGCTACTGCTGGTGCCTCAAGCTGCTACTACTGACGGAAGGTGTCGGTGATGGAGTTTTAAACGAGATACGACGGCGTTTGTGAGGAAGAGAGAGAAAGAGAGAGAGAGGCCGTCAAGGTGGTAGAGACAAGCGTTTGTTGCTGGATTTAAGTGCTGGCGTAAAACTATAGTGACAGTTGTAGTGGTGTTGTATTATACATCGCTCCTGCGGGTGTGCGCGCGCGCTAACCACCTTCAAAAACTGTCGACGCCTTGGCAATGTAAAGTGAAACTATGTCTTCATTTTGGTAAGTTTTTGATGTATAGGGGTGACCCCTTGTGTGCGTGTGTACTCACCTAATTGTAGGTACAGGGTCGATTCATAGCTCCTGGCCCCTGCCTCTTCACTGGTCTCTACTTGGTAGTGTGTGTGTGTGTGTGTTAGTTACCATTTTGTCCTAGGCACATGTCGATTAGACACTAGGCCTGTTGTATGTATGTGTGCGTGTGTGTGTGTGTAAGAAACACTTGAAATGTTTCCGCCCGTCGAATAGAACCCGGGCCCTCCGTGCTGAAGGAGAGCTTTACCACCAGACCACCGGTGTGTGTGTGTGTGTGTGTGTGTGTGTGTGTGTGTGTGTGTGTGTGTGTGTGTGTGTGCGCAGCAAGCATGCGCTGTGGTCTGTGGCAACTATGCCAGGTGTTGATGGAATGTGCTTGCAATCTTCGACTAACAACAGTACCAACATTAGCTCTACTACCCCAACACACACACACACACACACACACACACACACACACACCACAGTAACATGATATGTACAGTTAAGGAGAGGCTTAAATTCTCTGAATTACGTGTTAAAACAAAAGTTTACGTTACAACTCAAAACTAACTAACGTTTACCCAGCAACTAAAGTTTACACAACAGCTGAAGTTTACTCGGAGAAATCTACAAGGAGATAAAAAAAACACTTTGGTCTCCAACGTTTGGTCTCCAGCGTTTTGACTCCAACGTTTGGCTCCCCAGGTTAGGAAGTGGTGTGGTTATGTATCTGATGGTAGGAGTCAGTCTACCAGGAAGTGTTCTCTAGTGGGAAGGACTGAGTTCAGGTGTATTTTTATAGGTTCGGTGATCTGAGGATTCCTTCCTGAAAAAATCTGCTCTCGCCAGAAGATCTCTCAAAGATTTATCCTTTTCCCATGCGATGGCCCGAGGATCTTTGAGAAAATACTGAAAACAAGAAGCTTCCTCCCGAGAATCCCAATGGAAATACTACAAGGACCCCAATGGAAATACAAGGACCCCAATGGAAATACAAATACTTACTTAAGTTGTGTGTTGTTGTCCTCCTGGATGACTCGAAGGGAAGTTGTGTGTTGTTGTCCTCCTGGATGACTCGAAGGGAAGTTGTGTGTTGTTGTCCTCCTGGATGACTCGAAGGGAAGTTGTGTTGTCCTCCTGGATGACTCGAAGGGAAGTTGTGTTGTTGTCCTCCTGGATGACTCGAAGGGAAGTTGTGTGTTGTTGTCCTCCTGGATGACTCGAAGGGAAGTTGTGTGTTGTTGTCCTCCTGGATGACTCGAAGGGAAGTTGTGTGTTGTCCTCCTGGATGACTCGAAGGGAAGTTGTGTGTTGTTGTCCTCCTGGATGACTCGAAGGGAAGTTGTGTGTTGTCCTGGATGACTCGAAGGGAAGTTGTGTGTTGTCCTGGATGACTCGAAGGAGTCGCTACATTCATTAGGCACCTTTTGGCTCTTATAAACAGTGTACAAATATCTCAGCCACTGCCACAGTAACATTATGGTATCTTGGTGCAGAGGATTATCTTCTACATTCTTATTGCTAACCTCTGCCCCAAGTCTGGGCATAACCTGCTTCCAGTAGTGGGTTAGTTTAATATCTTTATTATGCCCCCATACCCATGGTGTGGGCGGTAGTCAAAGAGGTTACAGAGGTACATAATGGATCCAGGTACTGGGCCCCAAAGTTCCTGCCCACTTGTGACAATGTCTTCAACTGCTGCGCCTCTCTTCTGGCTCCTGTATATAAGCCTTCATTCTTATGCCTTTGCTTTAGACCGACACAGACAGGCTTGTGGACTGAACATCTATCAAGACTGAGGGACTGACTGCCTCATCTATCAAGACTGAGGGACTGACTGCCTCATCTATCAAGACTGAGGGACTGACTGCCTCATCTATCAAGACTGAGGGACTGACTCCCTCATCTATCAAGACTGAGGGACTGACTCCCTCATCTATCAAGACTGAGGGACTGACTCCCTCATCTATCAAGACTGAGGGACTGACTTCCTCATCTATCAAGACTGAGGGACTGACTGCCTCATCTATCAAGACTGAGGGACTGACTGCCTCATCTATCAAGACCGAGGGACTGACTGCCTCATCTTCCAGTCTCTACGGTCATAATCTCTGCATTACATTTAAAGCGCCACTGTTTGCCTAAACGTCGTCATAATAAAGATAGCGAGGTGTTGCACTTGTGTTATTCATCTCATTCACCTTCACACCTTGAATAACTTTATGGCATCGGCCAATCAGAATTTAGAACTATAGTTTTAATAGCACATGTTATTGGCTGAGCTCCAGCCAATCATAAGTTGGCTGTGGGCCAGAAACTCGGAGAGTTCTCACCCATACCTCTATAAACACAAGTGACTTTTTCCACATCTTAAAGATGCTCTCCTCTAGTCTCAATATTTCACCTATGTTTTCCGCAATAAAAAAAATGAATAGCCATATTTCTTTAATACAAAAAAATCGGGTATGTTTCTTGTAAACCGATATATTTTTAGGTGTGTTTCCTTCCACGGAAACAAAAATGTATGAGAAGTTCTGCCATGGGTATATTTTATTGGTCTATGGCGTCGCGTCGTCTGCAACTGAGTAACTATTTTAAACCTCTTACTCTCCCGGCAAAGTCAATAATAATAACAACAATAGTAAAACTAATAATATACCGGGTATTATTCCATCCCATTAGGTTAATTAATGAAGGTATTGGCTGCCTTCCCTATTATGTCTCACTATAGTGTACTTACAGTTTCAATAAATATGTCTGGAAGTCTCTCGCCTCTTTCTTGACACCACCAAGTACTCTCACCATCATTATACATGCAACCTGCAACATGTATTGCACATACAATGCACTGTGTGTGTTTCTTCACTGAATTAACAGACGTGTAGTTAGTCAGAGGGTTTTAGAAGAACTGTCGAACATGTGACATTGTCATGTGTGTCGTGATGGTGGTGAGTGGTGGTGATGATACTGATGATGGAGGTAGTAAGCACTGGTGGTGGTGGTAGTAAGTACTGGTGGTGGTGGTAGTAAGTACTGGTGGTGGTGGTAGCAGTGGGAGGTGGTGGTACAAGTAGTGGTCATTTACACATGCAGAACAATACGGGGGTTGAAGAACTGAACATAGTTACATGGTGCCGTCTTGATGGTAACACCTCTCTTACACTCACTCTTCATATTACACTCACACTGTGTCATCTTCACTCTGGATGAATACTAAGTCCGGCCGTGCTGGTTCATCTCTCTCCATCCTAGATGCCCATGACGCCCTGTATCACCCCACAAGGTGTCTAACTCAGTCTAGACTAACCTATTTCTTGAGGTGTGCAACCTCCTTCGACAGCCCAACACTTAGTAAATATAATGCACTCCCGAGATCTATCTTTAGGTCCTAAACGCATTGAATGTGTCACTGGAACATCATGAATGACATCAAGTAACTTCCAGTGCGACTGGAAGTACAGGGATGCGCAAGACAACGCTGGTGCATTGTACAGGGATGCGCAAGACAACGCTGGTGCATTGTACAGGGATGCGCAAGACAACGCTGATGCATTGTACAGGGATGCGCAAGACAACGCTGATGCATTGTACAGGGATGCGCAAGACAACGCTGGTGCATTGTACAGGGATGCGCAAGACAACGCTGGTTCATTGTACAGGGATGCTCAAGACAACGCTGGTGCATTGTACAGGGATGCGCAAGACAACGCTGGTGCATTGTACAGGGATGCGCAAGACAACGCTGGTGCATTGTACAGGGATGCGCAAGACAACGCTGGTGCATTGTACAGGGATGCGCAAGACAACGCTGGTGCATTGTACAGGGATGCGCAAGACAACGCTGTGCATTGTACAGGATGCGCAAGACAACGCTGATGCATTGTACAGGATGCGCAAGACAACGCGGGTGCATTGTACGGGGATGCGCAAGACAACGCTGGTGCATTGTACAGGGATGCGCAAGACAACGCTGGTGCATTGTACAGGGATGCGCAAGACAACGCTGGTGCATTGTACAGGGATGCGCAAGACAACGCTGGTGCATTGTACAGGGATGCGCAAGACAACGCTGGTGCATTGTCAGATCAGGGGATGCGCGCAAGACAACGCTGGTGCATTGTACAGGGATGCGCAAGACAACGCTGGTGCATTGTACAGGGATGCGCAAGACAACGCTGGTGCATTGTACAGGGATGCGCAAGACAACGCTGGTGCATTGCATCCAGTAAGATGGATGATATATACAAAGCTCCTGGTCATGTAGAGCATTTCACGCAACTTAGGCTAATGTTGCTCCTCAGGCTGCGACGCACACCAGTCTAACACCCAGGTACCTACTTACTGCTCGGTGAGCAGGGGCAACAGGTGTAAGGAAACACGCCCAGAGTTTCACCCGTGCCGGGGTTCGATCCCCGGTCCCTCAGTGTGTGAGCTGAGGACGCTACCAATCAAGCCATGAGCATCCGGTTGGTCTTCGTCAGGAGAAAGCGTTCACACATGATTTCTTAAGTTATACAATTGTTGGAGTAAATGTGGAGGTACCATTGTTGGTGCAAAAGTGGAGGTACCATTGTTGGTGTAAAAGTGGAGGTACCATTGTTGGTGTAAAAGTGGAGGTACCATTGTTGGTGCAAAAGTGGAGGTACCATTGTTGGTGTAAATGTGGAGGTAAAATTGTTGGTGCAAAAGTGAAGGTACCATTGTTGGTGCAAAAGTGGAGATACCATTGTTGGTGTAAAAGTGGAGGTACCATTGTTGGTGTAAATGTGGAGGTACCATTGTTGGTGTAAAAGTGAAAGTACCATTGTTGGTGTAAAAGTGAAGGTACCATTGTTGGTGTAAACGTGGAGGTACCATTGTTGGTGTAAACGTGGAATTATCATTGTTGCTGTAAACGTGGAATTACCATTGTTGGTGTAAACGTGGAATTATCATTGTTGGTGTAAACGTGGAATTATCATTGTTGGTGTAAACGTGGAGGTGCCATTGTTGGTGTAAAAGTGAAGGTACCATTGTTGGTGTAAACGTGGAGGTACCATTGTTGGTGTAAACGTGAAATTATCATTGTTGGTGTAAACGTGGAGGTACCATTGTTGGTGTACCTTTACCTTTGATATACCTTTGAAGAGTTTCGAGAGTTTATCTACTCTCTGAGCCCGGCCATGGGCCAGGCTCGTCTGGTGCTTGCCTGGTCAACCAGGCTGTTGCTGCTGGAGACCCGCTGCCCCACATATCCATCACAGCCTGGTTGATCTGGCACCTGGTGTAGATACTTGTCCAGTTTCCTCTTGAAGGCTTCTACACTAGTTCCAGCCATGTTTCTGATATCTTCTGGTAAGATGTTGAATAGTCTGGGACCCCGGATGTTAATACAGTGCTCCCGTATTGTCCCCACCGCACCCCTGCTCCTCACTGGGTTTATTTTACACTTTCTTCCATATTTCTCACTCCAGTATGTTGTTATGGCAGTGTGCAGATTTGGGACCAGGCCCTCAAGTACTTTCCAGGTATATATTATCATATATCTCTCTCTCCTCCGCTCCAATGAGTACATGTTCAAGACTTGAAGGCGTTCCCAATAATTTAGATGTTTCAATGGCTCAATGTGAGCCGTAAACGATCTCTGAATTTGTTCCAGCTCTGATATTTCTCCTGCTTTGAACGGGGCCGTCAGCACTGAGCAGTATTGTAAGTGAGGGAGCACTAGCGATTTGAATAGTGTCACCATCGGCATTATTTCCCTTGTTTTGAAAGTTCTCAATACCCACCCCGTCATCTTCCTGGCTGTTGAGATCTTTGTCTTGTTATGGTCTTTAAAAGACAGATCAGCAGACATAATTACTATTCCCAAGTCTTTTACGTGTTCCTTTCGTTCTATGTGGTGACCCTCTTGCGTTTTGTATATAGTGTTGGTGTAAACGTGGAATTACCATTGTTGGTATAAACGTGGAGGTACCATTGGCTGGAGTGAAGGATGTTGTTGCAACACTGTTGTGTTAGTATGCAGTAGTAGAAGTGTGCAGTGTTGACTCTAGGCAGCATTCCATCACTGATGACTTGGTTCAGGTGCACACCGATGGTGACGCTCCCAGTGATAAAGTTGGTTCCAGTACTGGCTACACCTAACTCTGGGTCCGGCCTGGACACTGGTAATAAGAGGTCTAAACGTGTTCAATTAGGTGTCCCGTAGCTCGATCGGTAGCGCACTCAGCTCACACACTGAGGTCCGGGGATCGATTTCCCGGTACGGCTGGAAAATATTAGGACGTGGTTCCATGAGACACCTGGGTGTTAGTGGACTGGTGTGGGTCGCATCCTGGGACAAAATTGACCTACTTTGCCCTAAATGCCCTGCATAACAAGGGGGCTTTTTATACAGTATGTCACTGATGCCAGTTATGGTTTGTATACCTTGTACATGTACTTGTAAAAATAAAGATATTATTATTAGAAACTTTTATAATAATGTGTCCACTAGTTTTTGTCCCCCCTATGTCTCATCTCTACCATGCACGTCTTGTGTCTCTCAGTCTGTTGTGCATGGTTGAAGTTTACAGTCCGTTCTTTTTAGTAGCTTCTAGTGATGCCCTCACAGTCATATTTAATGTGGCTTTATTGTTGTTCCAGTACTCTTGTTTGGGTCTTCTAAAGTAACTTTATTGTTGTTCCAGTACTCTTGTTTGGGTCTTCTAAAGTAACTTTATTGTTCCAGTTCTCTTGTTTGGGCCTTCTAACGTAACTTCATTGTTCCAGTTCTCTTGTTTGGATCTTCTAAAGTAACTTTATTGTTCCAGTACTCTTGTTTGGGCCTTCTAAAGTAACTTTATTGTTCCAGTTCTCTTGTTTGGGTCTTCTAAAGTAACTTTATTGTTCCAGTACTCTTGTAAGGGTCTCCTGTAATAATAATAATAAATATCGCTAATATGTCTGGTTTATTTCATTTTTCTTTAATTCGCTCTGTTGGAAATTCTCTCAATATTTGTGTGTACATCTTTTAGATTTCTTAATGAATTCCTGTTTCTACATCAAGTTAATTTCTAATTTATCTAAACTAGCTAAATCATCATGCCAATATTCACAATTATCGGTAACTGCCTTAAATACGTCAATATGTCAAGCCAAATTAACCTTTTCAAGTAATTTTAAAAATGTATCTAAATTTAGAAAACTAGATTTTCCCGCCAAATTCCTCCATCTTTTTCTCCCTACCCGCCAAAATATTTCCTCCGCCCGCCACAATATTTAGTTTCTTTTAATATATTTTTTATATGAATCAGTACATTACACAAACAGCGGGAATATTTATTTTTTTAAGCAGAAAGTTTTTCCATGGTACAGAACGAGGAAGTGTTGGTATGAGCTGGCACCTTGGCTTGATCACAGCAGAGCTATATTTGACCTCACTGACATAGTTCTTCACTTTACTAACCAACTCTTTGCTCTTAGTCTACTGTCAACCTTACTACCACACAGTCTACTGTCAACCCTACTACCACACAGTCTACTGTCAACCCTACTACCACACAGTCTACTGTCAACCATACTACCACACAGTCTACTGTCAACCATACTACCACACAGTCTACTGTCAACCATACTACCACACAGTCTACTGTCAACCATACTACCACACAGTCTACTGTCAACACTACTACCACACAGTCTACTGTCAACACTACTACCACACAGTCTACTGTCAACCATACTACCACACAGTCTACTGTCAACACTACTACCACACAGTCTACTGTCAACCATACTACCACACAGTCTACTGTCAACACTACTACCACACAGTCTACTGTCAACCCTACTACCACACAGTCTACTGTCAACCATACTACCACACAGTCTACTGTCAACCATACTACCACACAGTCTACTGTCAACACTACTACCACACAGTCTACTGTCAACCCTACTACCACACAGTCTACTGTCAACACTACTACCACACAGTCTACTGTCAACACTACTACCACACAGTCTACTATCAACACTACTACCACACAGTCTACTGTCAACACTACTACCACACAGTCTACTGTCAACCATACTACCACACAGTCTACTGTCAACCATACTACCACACAGTCTACTGTCAACACTACTACCACACAGTCTACTGTCAACACTACTACCACACAGTCTACTGTCAACACTACTACCACACAGTCTACTGTCAACCTACTACCACACAGTCTACTGTCAACCCTACTACCACACAGTAGTCATCACAACTATCACACAGTACTGTCACCACAACCACCACACAGTACTGTCACCACAACTATCACACAGTACTGTCACCACAACCACCACACAGTACTGTCACCACAACTATCACACAATACTGTCACCACAACCACCACACAGTACTGTCACCACAACTATCACACAATACTGTCACCACAACCACCACACAGTACTGTCACCACAACTATCACACAATACTGCTAGATCAGGCACACGTAACAGGAAAAGCACTGCAATGGATCAGAGAATATCTGACAGGGAGGCAACAACGAGTCATGGTACGTGACGAGATGTCAGAGTGGGCACCTGTGACGAGTGGAGTTCCACAAGGGTCAGTCCTAGGACCTGTACTGTTTTTGGTATATGTGAATGACATAACGGAAGGGATAGACTCAGAAGTGTCCCTGTTTGCAGATGATGTGAAGTTAATGAGAAGAATCAAATCAGTCGAGGATCAGGCAGGAATACAAAGAGACCTGGACAGGCTGCAAGCCTGGTCCAGTAACTGGCTCCTTGAATTTAACCCTGCCAAATGTAAAGTCATGAATATCGGGGAAGGGCAAAGAAGACCGCAGACAGAGTATAGTCTAGGTGGCCAAAGACTGCAAACCTCACTCAAAGAAAAGATCTTGGGGTGAGTATAATACCGAGCACATCTCCTGAGGCACACATCAATCAGATAACTGCTGCAGCATACGGGCGGCTGGCAAACCTAAGAATAGCGTTCCAATACCTCACCAAGGAATCATTCAAGACTCTGTATACCATATACGTCAGGCCCATACTGGAGTATGCAGCACCAGTTTGGAACCCACACCTGGTCAAGCACGTCAAGAAATTAGAGAAAGTGCAAAGGTTTGCAACAAGACTAGTCCCAGAGCTAAGGGGATTGTCCTACGAAGAAAGGTTAAGGGAAATCGGCCTGACGACACTAGAGGACAGGAGGGTTAGGGGAGACATGATAACGACATATAAAATACTGCGAGGAATAGATAAGGTGGACAGAGACAAGATGTTCCAGAGAGGGGACACAGAAACAAGGGGTCACAATTGGAAGTTGAAGACTCCTATGAGTCAAAGGGATGTTAGGAAGTATTTCTTCAGTCATAGAGTTGTCAGGAAGTGGAATAGCTTGGAAAGCGACATAGTGGAGGCAGGAACCATACATAGTTTTAAGACTAGGTTTGATAAAGCTCATGGAGCAGGGAGTGAAAAGGCGGGGCCAGGAGCTATGACTCGACCCCTGCAACCACAAATAGGTGAGTACAAATAGGTGAGTACAGTACTGTCACCACAACCACCACACAGTACTGTCACCACAACCACCACACAATACTGTCACCACAACCACCACACAGTACTGTCACCACAACCACCACACAGTACTGTCACCACAACCACCACACAGTACTGTCACCACAACTATCACACAGTACTGTCACCACAACCACCACACAATACTGTCACCACAACCACCACACAGTACTGTCACCACAACCACCACACAGTACTGTCACCACAACCACCACACAATACTGTCACCACAACCACCACACAGTACTGTCACCACAACCACCACACAGTACTGTCACCACAACCACCACACAGTACTGTCACCACAACCACCACACAGTACTGTCACCACAACCACCACACAGTACTGTCACCACAACCACCACACAGTACTGTCACCACAACCACCACACAGTACTGTCACCACAACTATCACACAATACTGTCACCACAACCACCACACAGTACTGTCACCACAACCACCACACAGTACTGTCACCACAACTATCACACAGTACTGTCACCACAACCACCACACAATACTGTCACCACAACCACCACACAGTACTGTCACCACAACCACCACACAGTACTGTCACCACAACCACCACACAGTACTGTCACCACAACCACCACACAGTACTGTCACCACAACCACCACACAGTACTGTCACCACAACCACCACACAATACTGTCACCACAACCACCACACAATACTGTCACCACAACCACCACACAGTACTGTCACCACAACCACCACACAGTACTGTCACCACAACCACCACACAGTACTGTCACCACAACTATCACACAGTACTGTCACCACAACCACCACACAGTACTGTCACCACAACCACCACACAGTACTGTCACCACAACCACCACACAGTACTGTCACCACAACCACCACACAATACTGTCACCACAACCACCACACATACTGTCACCACAACCACCACACAGTACTGTCACCACAACCACCACACAGTACTGTCACCACAACCACCACACAGTACTGTCACCACAACCACCACACAGTACTGTCACCACAACCACCACACAGTACTGTCACCACAACTATCACACAATACTGTCACCACAACCACCACACAGTACTGTCACCACAACCACCACACAATACTGTCACCACAACTATCACACAGTACTGTCACCACAACCACCACACAGTACTGTCACCACAACCACCACACAGTACTGTCACCACAACCACCACACAGTACTGTCACCACAACCACCACACAGTACTGTCACCACAACCACCACACAGTACTGTCACCACAACCACCACACAGTACTGTCACCACAACCACCACACAGTACTGTCACCACAACCACCACACAGTACTGTCACCACAACCACCACACAGTACTGTCACCACAACCACCACACAGTACTGTCACCACAACTACACACAGTACTGTCACACAACCACCACACAGTACTGTCACCACAACCACCACACAGTACTGTCACCAAACCACCACACGTACTGTCACCACAACCACCACACAGTACTGTCACCACAACCACCACACAGTACTGTCACCACAACACCACACATACTGTCACCACAACCACCCAAGTACTGTCACCACAACCACCACACAGTACTGTCACCACAACCACCACACAGTACTGTCACCACAACCACCACACAGTACTGTCACCACAACCACTCACACAGTACTGTCACCACAACCACCACACAGTACTGTCACCACAACCACCACACAGTACTGTCACCACAACCACCACACAGTACTGTCACCACAACCACCACACAGTACTGTCACCACAACCACCACACAGTACTGTCACAACACACATCTGTCACCAAACACCACACAGTACTGTCACCACAACCACCACACAGTACTGTCACCACAACCACCACACAGTACTGTACCAACCACACAGCACCACCACCACAAGTACTGTCACCACAACCACCACACAGTCTGTCACCACAACCACCACACAGTACTGTCACCACTAACCACCACACAGTACTGTACACACCACACATCGTCACACCACACAGTACTGTCACCACAACCACCACACAGTACTGTCACCACAACCACCACACAGTACTAGCTAGGTGGTTACATTATCAAACCACACATCTGTAACCACATATTCAACCCACAGTCTGTAAAATATCACACAGTATTCTACGCTACAAGTATGGTGGTATAGGATGGCAGGTACTGCCCACAAGTATGGTAGTATAGGATGGCAGGTATCCCCCACAATTATGGTAGTATAGGATGGCAGGTATCCCCCACAAATATGGTAGTACAGGATGGCAGGTATCCCCCACAAGTATGGTAGTACAGGATGGCAGGTATCCCCCACAAGTATGGTAGTACAGGATGGCAGGTATCCCCCACAAGTATGGTAGTACAGGATGGCAGGTATCCCCCACAAGTATGGTAGTACAGGATGGCAGGTATCCCCCACAAGTATGGTAGTACAGGATGGCAGGTATCCCCCACAAGTATGGTAGTACAGGATGGCAGGTATCCCCCACAAGTATGGTAGTACAGGATGGCAGGTATCCCCCACAAGTATGATAGTACAGGATGGCAGGTATCCCCCACAAGTATGGTAGTACAGGATGGCAGGTATCCCCCACAAGTATGGTAGTACAGATGGCAGGTATCCCCCACAAGTATGGTAGTACAGGATGGCAGGTATCCCCCACAAGTATGGTAGTACAGGATGGCAGGTATCCCCCACAAGTATGGTAGTACAGGATGGCAGGTATCCCACAATTATGGTAGTATAGGATGGCAGGTATCCCCCACAAGTATGGTAGTACAGGATGGCAGGTATCCCCCACAAGTATGGTAGTACAGGATGGCAGGTATCCCCCACAAGTATGGTAGTACAGGATGGCAGGTATCCCCCACAATTATGGTAGTATAGGATGGCAGGTATCCCCACAAGTATGGAGTACAGATGAGTATCCCCACAAGTATGGTAGTACAGGATGGCAGGTATCCCCCACAAGTATGGTAGTACAGGATGGCAGGTATCCCCCACAATTATGGTAGTATAGGATGGCAGGTATCCCCCACAAGTATGGTAGTACAGGATGGCAGGTATCCCCCACAAGTATGGTAGTACAGGATGGCAGGTATCCCCCACAAGTATGATAGTACAGGATGGCAGGTATCCCCTACAAGTATGGGAAAACACCTACAGGAATAAACAAAAACACACGAGTCTATAATGGGTCTTCTACCAAGCTAGACATATATAGTTTAAATATTCAACTTCAAAATAGCTAATTAAAATAGCTTCTGAAGATTCCCAGAAGCTAAGTTATCATACTATCTCAAGATAAACAAACAGCTAGACTCGCTGAGCTAAGTTCAGGTAATGTTATCAGTCTAAATCTCTGTAATACTCTTTAATGATTGCATAAACAAAGTTCTGTGTTGGTTTAACGAAGGTCAGACAGATGACATTTCCACTCCTGTACACTGTGCCTCGTTGGTACGTGATACGTGGTACGTTGTACGTGGGGAGGACTTCAAGTACTACGTGATGTTCGATTATGGAAGTATCTCGTCTCTCATATTTACAAAAAATAAATCACTCTACGTAGCGAAGCTTTTTAAGGGAACTTATTGTACACTGTACCGTTATGGTACACTCCCATATCTGTACCTCTGGACCACTATGGTGCACCCTTATACTTGTACACCCATACAGACGGCAGAACTTTGTTATGTGTTAGATGAAATCAGGAGAGGAACTGCCTTATAATGGAAATTTAGTTACAAGGAAAGAACACACAATAACCTTCACACCAACAATAACCTGTGTGTTCTTCAACATCAGTAGGGGCCGCTTCACTCACACCAACAATAACCTGTGCGTTCTTCAACATCAGTAGGGGCTCCTTCACTCACACCAACAATAACCTGTGTGTTCTTCAACATCAGTAGGGGCCCCTTCACTCACACCAACAATAACCTGTGTTCTTCAACATCAGTAAGGGCCCCTTCACTCACACCAACAATAAGATACCGAACTTTTAGCTTATTATTGATAAAATGCTGAATATGTGGTTGTGTGATAAACGCCGAATAAAAAAGATGAGGCACTGGGCTCACGCCACAAAGACCAAGACTGACCAAGTGTGAGACAAATGTATTGACTCAAAATGGATGATAGACAAAGATGGAACCTCAGTAGCTGTGGCAAGACAGTTCTGGAGTCTTCCCAGACGTAACCAGAATGTGAGTCTCATATTAATCACTGATCATGGGACATGGTCCTCTGACTTGGTCCCAGGATGTTACTTCCCAGGGCGTTACTTCCCAGGATGTTACTTCCCAGGGCGTTACTTCCCAGGATGTTACTTCCCAGGGCGTTACTTCCCAGGATGTTACTTCCCAGGGCGTAACTTCCCAGGATGTTACTTCCCAGGGCGTTACTTCCTAGAACGTTACTTCGCAGGGAGTTACTTCCCAGTGCGTTACGTCACACGTTCAGTGGAACTAGATTATTATATACACAAATAATTCGCATTATTATATACCATTATTATATACACAAATAATCCGCACAAATAATCTGACGTTTCGGTCAGACTTGGGCCATTTACAAAGTCACATTAACACAAAAGAATGTATAATGTTTGTCAGGAAACTGGAAGTATCCTGACGCGGGTGTTAGTCATATGGTGAACCACAGCTGAAGCTTTTGGTCATCTGACCGAGGCTTTCAGCTGGCTTTCCGGTCCATTCCTTTAAAAATTATGGTTATGATTATAACCTATTCTAATAATATTAACACAAAAGAGTGAGGGAGTCAGTATATATATATACTGGCTCCCTCACCTTCGTGTGTTAGTCTGACTTGTAAATGGTCCAAGTCGGACCCCAACGTCGTGGTAAGCTTCTCTCTCCTGTACCTGTGGGGGTCGTGGTAAGCTCCTCTCTCCTGTACCTGTGCGAGGTCGTGGTAAGCTCCTCTCTCCTGTACCTGTGCGGGGTCGTGGTAAGCTTCTCTCTCCTGTACCTGTGCGGGGTCGTGGTAAGCTTCTCTCTCCTGTACCTGTGCGGGGTCGTGGTAAGCTCCTCTCTCCTGTACCTGTGCGGGGTCGTGGTAAGCTCCTCTCTCCTGTACCTGTGCGGGGTCGTGGTAAGCTCCTCTCTCCTGTACCTGTGCGGGGTCGTGGTAAGCATCTCTCTCTTGTACCTGTGCGGGGTCGTGGTAAGCTCCTCTCTCTTGTACCTGTGCGGGGTCGTGGTAAGCCTCTCTCTTGTACCTGTGCGGGGTCGTGGTAAGCTCCTCTCTTGTACCTGTGCGGGGTCGTGGTAAGCTCCTCTCTCCTGTACCTGTGCGGGGTCGTGGTAAGCTCCTCTCTCTTGTACCTGTGCGGGGTCGTGGTAAGCTTCTCTCTCCTGTACCTGTGCGGGGTCGTGGTAAGCATCTCTCTCCTGTACCTGTGCGGGGTCGTGGTAAGCTTCTCTCTCCTGTACCTGTGCGGGGTCGTGGTAAGCTCCTCTCTCCTGTACCTGTGGGGGTCGTGGTAAGCTCCTCTCTCCTGTACCTGTGCGGGGTCGTGGTAAGCTCTCTCTCCTGTACCTGTGCGGGGTCGTGGTAAGCTCCTCTCTCCTGTACCTGTGGGGGTCGTGGTAAGCTCCTCTCTCCTGTACCTGTGCGGGGTCGTGGTAAGCTCCTCTCTCCTGTACCTGTGCGGGTCGTGGTAAGCTCTCTCTCTTGTACCTGTGCGGGTCGTGGTAAGCTCCTCTCTCTGTACCTGTGCGGGGTCGTGGTAAGCTCCTCTCTCTGTACCTGTGCGGGGTCGTGGTAAGCTTTCTCTCTCCTGTACCTGTGGGGGTCGTGGTAAGCTCCTCTCTCTTGTACCTGTGCGGGGTCGTGGTAAGCTCCTCTCTCCTGTACCTGTGCGGGGTCGTGGTAAGCTCCTCTCCTGTACCTGTGGGGGTCGTGGTAAGCTCCTCTCTCCTGTACCTGTGCGGGGTCGTGGTAAGCTCCTCTCTCATGTACCTGTGCGGGGTCGTGGTAAGCTTCTCTCTCCTGTACCTGTGGGGGTCGTGGTAAGCTCCTCTCTCTTGTACCTGTGCGGGGTCGTGGTAAGCTCCTCTCTCTTGTACCTGTGCGGGGTCGTGGTAAGCTCCTCTCTCCTGTACCTGTGCGGGGTCGTGGTAAGCTCCTCTCTCTGTACCTGTGCGGGTCGTGGTAAGCTCCTCTCTCCTGTACCTGTGCGGGGTCGTGGTAAGCTCCTCTCTCCTGTACCTGTGCGGGGTCGTGGTAAGCTCCTCTCTCCTGTACCTGTGCGGGGTCGTGGTAAGCTTCTCTCTCCTGTACCTGTGCGGGGTCGTGGTAAGCTCCTCTCTCATGTACCTGTGGGGTCGTGGTAAGCTTTCTCTCCTGTACCTGTGGGGGTCGTGGTAAGCTCCTCTCTCTTGTACCTGTGCGGGGTCGTGGTAAGCTCCTCTCTCTTGTACCTGTGCGGCGTCGTGGTAAGCTCCTCTCTCTTGTACCTGTGCGGGTTATTTGTTCCAGTCACGGTACTGGGTCTTTCTGTTCTTTCTGGGTTATTATATATTTATGTGGAGCGCCAAACTAGTGTGGGTTATTATGCTTAAAAGCATCTTGTATACCTGGAAAGGGTGTCGGGGGTCAACGCCCCCGCGGTCCGGTCTGAGACCAGGCCTCGTGGTGGATCAAGGCTTGACCAACCAGGCTGTTGTTGTTGGCCGCACGTAAACCAACGTATGAACCACAGCCCGGCTGGTCAGATACTGACTTAAGGTGTCTTGTCTGGCCAGTGCCTGCTTGAAGACAGCCAGGGGTCTATTGGTAATCCCCCTAATGTATGCTGGGAGGCAGTTGAACAGTCTATGGCCCCTGACACTTACTGTGTTGTATCTTAGTGTACTCGTGGCGTCCCTGCTTTCCACTGGGAGGATGCTGCACCGCCTGCCAAGTCTTTTGCTTTCGTAGGGAGTGATATTCGTGTGCAGATTTGGGACTAGTTCCTCTAAGATTGTCCAAGTTTATATTATCATGTATCTTTCTCTCCTGCATTCGAAGGAGTACAGTTACCATATATTTTTTAATAAATCATATTTTGTATCTTTTTCTGGGACATTCACTTAAGAAGTGATCTCCAGACCCATGTGACTACAGGCAAGGGTATAACCATTCAACTAAGCTGAAGGGGTAGAATAAGTTATTGAAAGCATGATGGAAATCCACAAAAGTGGAATAGATGCATTCTGTAACACAGACCTAGACATGCATGCAAAATATCACTTCAGCTATGGGAATGATGATTCGGGGGGGATGCTGTGATTCATTACCAGTAACAACTGGTAGTGGTACTGATGCTGGTACAGGTGCTGAAGATAGTGGCAGGCTTAGTAACAACTGGTAGTGGTACTGATGCTGGTACAGGTGCTGAAGATAGTGGCAGGCTTAGTAACAACTGGTAGTGGTACTGATGCTAGTACAGGTGCTGAAGATAGTGGCAGGCTTAGTAACAACTGGTAGTGGTACTGATGCTAGTACAGGTGCTGAAGATAGTGGCAGGCTTAGTAACAACTGGTAGTGGTACTGATGCTAGTACAGGTGCTGAAGATAGTGGCAGGCTTAGTAACAACTGGTAGTGGTACTGATGCTAGTACAGGTGCTGAAGATAGTGGCAGGCTTAGTAACAACTGGTAGTGGTACTGATGCTAGTACAGGTGCTGAAGATAGTGGCAGGCTTAGTAACAACTGGTAGTGGTACTGATGCTAGTACAGGTGCTGAAGATAGTGGCAGCCTTAGTAACAACTGGTAGTGGTACTGATACTGGTACAGGTGCTGAAGATAGTGGCAGGCTTAGTAACAACTGGTAGTGGTACTGATGCTGGTACAGGTGCTGAAGATAGTGGCAGGCTTAGTAACAACTGGTAGTGGTACTGATGCTGGTACAGGTGCTGAAGATAGTGACAGGCTTAGTAACAACTGGTAGTGGTACTGATACTGGTACAGGTGCTGGTACAGGGTTAGTAACAACTTTTAGTGGTACTGATGCTGGTACAGGTGCTGGTACAGACTTAGTAACAACTGGTAGTGGTACTGATGCTGGTACAGGTGCTGGTACAGGCTTAGTAACAACTGGTAGTGGTACTGATGCTGGTACAGGTGCTGGTACAGGCTTAGTAACAACTGGTAGTGGTACTGATGCTGGTACAGGTGCTGGTACAGGCTTAGTAACAACTGGTAGTGGTACTGATGCTGGTACAGGTGCTGGTACAGGCTTAGTAACAACTGGTAGTGGTACTGATGCTGGTACAGGTGCTGGTACAGGCTTAGTAACAACTGGTAGTGGTACTGAGGCTGGTACAGGTGCTGGTACAGGCTTAGTAAATACTTCCTTTCTGAGTAACATTCATTATGAATGAAATATATCGACTTGTTTAGAGAGTGAGAATGTTAAGAGAGTTTATGTTACAGGAGTAACGTGAAGGGTCGAGGTACGGGCGAGAAGCCGCCCTCCGGCAAGTCTCGCTCCACTTCGCGAGGCAAGGAGAACCTACCCCGAGGACGACCTTCCACCCGAGACTCACTTCCGGACGATACTCGAGATGAGGAAGACCTCGACGACCACGCTGAGGCGGAGGTGGAGGGCGAGCGAGCAGGAGATGGTTGTCTGAATGTTTCTCGTCTTGCTGGACAGGTAAACACACACACATGCACACACACACACACACACACACACACACACACACACACACACACACACACACACAACACATACACAGACATACACACAACACATACACAGACATACACACAAGACATACACAGACACACACACACAACACTTACACAGCTTCACTTTTTTTCATTCTGATCACGTGGATGTCTCTCATGCATTAGAAGAGGGGTATATCATAATAATTGTGAATTATTATGTGAGCAAATCACCTGCCGGAGGCATACTGTGCATTACCTGAATTATTACCTGCAAGTAATTTGGGTGAGGTAAGTGGGACTTAAGTCCCAGTAGGTCGCCTAACTGTAACTCCCTCGATGCCCACTCCCTACCACTCTCACAAAGATCTAGACCTGACAACATTAATACCAATAATGGTAAATTATAAAATAATGTGGACTGTATATGATTAGGCTTGCTGGGTACACAAAAGAAATTGGTATTAACACTTACCATTTAATTACTGGAAGACACTTAATGCTGATGGAACACACCCTAACATTACCCTGATAGCGAGGATTTATAATGACCAACGCAAAAACTACTGTACATTATGGATCAGCGTCACTTAGCTAAGGTGTATTATTGGGAAGGATTCATTGAAGTCCTCTATTTTTTCATCCTGGTTGCTGAATTGTAAGGGTTTTCCACACTATTTATCCCAATTCTTCAGCAGGAACGTGTCAGCAATTTCTAAATTACGGATTGAGGCCGATATACACCAACTGACCTTCGAGAACACCTGTTTACATTGCACAATTCAGTCCAGTGTTCACACATTAAATTCAATATGGCGTCTCCCGCGTCACCCCACAGCTGTTCTCACCCCCCACCCACTCGAAATTCCTCTAAAGGGTAAAATCAGCATCATATTACACAATTATTATATTCATTTATATATTCTACATTTAGGAAATTATGTAAAAAAATCCACAATAATAAAATATTATTATTACTTTTACCTTTATTATTATTAATTACAATTACTATTATCAATTATTTTTATTTCATGTTGGAGGTGTGGGGTCGTGGTGGAGGAGGGGTGATGAGGGTGGGTTTGCTACCCGCCTTCACCCGCTCAGGCCGGACGGGATCGCTGCCTCACCACGCCCGCAGGTCATCTTCAGAGGGAACCCCACCGGCGCCCACGCCGCCCCCGACGCCCACATCAGAAGAGCGGCCACCTGTGCCGGACTCGCCCAAGCCCAAAGTCAAGGGCTTGAGCAAGAAGCGTGCAGCCTCCGCCTCTCCCTCCCGTGATAAGAGGCGATCCTTCAGAGGCATATCCAGGGACCGCTTTCCAAACCTCCCCTCTATGCCGCACCTACCTCCTATGCCACACCTTCCCCCTATGCCGCATCTACCTCCCATGCCACACCTTCCCCCTATGCCGCACCTACCCCCCATGCCGCACCTTCCCCCCATGCCGCACCTACCTCCTATGCCCAAGGGTCCGTCACTGCCACCGCAGTTGCGGAAACTGGTAAGTCGTGGGAAGGACAGGAAGGGCGGGGATAGTCCAAGTAAGCCTAGTCGGCGCCAGGGACCGGTGGGTCGTACCTGGGTTAAAGTCTACGACGACATCACATTCATGGACGACGACAAGAGCAGCGACGCCCTCTACCCTATCGTCGCCCACACCGGCAGACCCAAGAAAGTGCCCGACGCCGCCCCTCTACCCACGCCGCCCACGCCACCCCCGCCCAGGACGCACAAGGACGTCTCCATCGACAGCGAATACGACAACATTCCTCGACCCGACGCCGACCAGCAGGAACCCGAACCTGCTGAAGACTTCCCCGAGGAGCTGCCTGACGTGACTCCCATCGAGCAACCCGCAGCCGCCGAGGGCGGACCTCAGGACGCACCAACAGCCCGCGACAGGGATAGGTTCAGGGGACGGCGCCAGAAGCGGACGGGGACGCCGGTGGCCAGGAGCTACAGCGAGGAGGAAGTGGAAGGTGTGGAGGCGGCGCGCCTGGCGGCCATTGAGAGCGAGATCATTGTAGCATCACCAGAGGAAGAGGACTACATCATCCCCCAGGCCCTACAGCCTCCACGCCCACCCCGCGGCCACAAGGTCTACGACAACATCGAACCCACGCCCTCCCAAGCCCTCGACACCCAGTTGGACCACGACACACCCAGCATCGAAGAACCCATTAAGCCGCGCAGAGGCGTCAAACTCTACGAAGAAATTCTCATCAAGCGGCAGCAGTTTCTTGCTGCAGAGGACGAGCAGACGCCAGCAGACGATGAACAGCAGGAAGATGCGCAGGAGAGGGAGCAGCAGAAAGCAACAGGTGAAGTTGGTTACACAGTAAGTGCATCAACGCAGGAAAGTGTAGAAGTGGAGGCAGGTGAGGTTGGGCAGGTGGAGGCAGGTGAGGCTGAGCAGGTGAAGCCAGGTGAGGCTGGACAGGTGGAAAGCGAGACTACACCTGATGAACCTTGTCGTCCTCGTCGCGGGGTTAAAGTCTACGAGACCATGGAGGTGCGACGCGACGCCCCGACTGAGTACACGTTTGAAACCAGCATGGAACAGTCAGTCTTCGAAGTGTGTGATTACGAGAAGCAGGATGTGAGCGAAGTGCCTACCAGGGAGGAGGAGAGTGAAGTGCCTACCAGGGAGGAGGAGAGTGAAGTGCCTACCAGGGAGGAGGAGAGTGAAGTGCCTACCAGGGAGGAGGAGAGTGAAGTGCCTACCAGGGAGGAGGAGAGTGAAGTGCCTACCAGGGAGGAGGAAAGTGAGGTAACTGCCACTGAAGAGAAGATGCCTCCTCGTCCCACGCGAGGCAACAAGGTATACGCCGCTGTGGTGATACAGTGTCATCAAGAGAGCGGTCAGGGACTAGTCGCCCAGGTCTCAGTCCACCACAAGACCGACCACACTGTCGCAGAGCGTGAGCCCAAAGTAGCTCCCATGGAGGTAGACGCAGCAGCTCCGATGGAGGTAGACGCAGCAGCTCCAACGGAGGTAGACGCAGCAGCTCCAACGGAGGTAGACGCAGCAGCTCCGTCGGAGGTAGACGCAACAGCTTTGACGGAGGTAGACGCAGGCGCTACAGAGAAAGTACCTGCAGACGTAACAGCCCACGACGTACTGGCGAAGCAGCAGTACAAAGTCGAGAACGATGTCGCCCTCAAGATGGAGCCGATGGAACTCAGTGACCAGCAGGAGGAGGCGGAAAGAAAAGCAGGAGTGCCACCTTACGCTCGTGTACTGAAGGGGGGCGGCACTAGGGAGCTGCGCCCCCTGGTCACCAGCGAGGATGATGAGCCGCCCTCCCATCCCACCCAAGAAGAAGGGTCTGAGAACCATCTCTCCTCAGCTAGACAGGGACCCGCCTCGCCCTCCACGACACCTCAAGCCTCGCCCCCTCCTGCTGATCAACGGTGAGGTAGGTCCTTCAAGGCCCGCCAGGGGCAGCAAAATTTACACTGCTGTCCAAGTTATCACTCCAGACCCGCCCAAGAGGCACTCCAAGGTAGTACGCATTGAGGACCTCGCCGCCCACATCAAGGACGACTTCGACGCTCACATCAAGGACGCTCACGCACCCCTTAAGCCATCCAGGCACGCCCTTAATGTCCCTCGACGTCGCAAGAAACACAAGTATGGGAGAGACGGGGAGGAGGAGGCGCTACAGGAGGTGAATGACACAGAAATCTTCACTACCGACTTCGATAACTACCAAAATGTTTCGTTAAGCCAGGATGGTCCACGCCCCGTCGCCCGCACACGCCCACGGCCCCTCCCTCCGCCCCCTCCACCACCCAAGAAAGGCAAAATACAACAACATCACCAACAGAGACTACAACAACAGCAAGTACTAGACGGACGAGTGAGTCAGGGCGGCCAACCCAAAGTTGAAGGGGCTACTGAGAACGGGAGTGTTGGCAGACCTGCGGGAGGGGAGGATCGGAGTGGGTACCTCCACCCAGCTAGTCGTCCCTCGGCACACGCCGGGACTGGTCGTAGTCGTCCAGCTACGCTCGACACCGACATCGACGACAACTTGAGGACTATCGAGTCGTCCTTCGCAGCGCTAGACACTGTGTTGAAGTCGCTGCAGACATACTCGAGAGCCTCCCCAGGCAGGGCTGGGGTGAGGGCCTCTGAGCAAGACCTACCTCACCACCTTCCTCCCTCCATCTCGCCTACCTCCCCATCACCACCAACAACAACCATAGCATCACCAACGATCACCACAATATCACCAACAGACTCCACAATATCACCAACAGACTCCACGACATCAGCATCACCAACAATCACAGCATCACCAACAACCACAGCATCCCCAACAGTCCTCACAGCATCCCCAACAGTCCTTACAGCATCGCCAACAATCCTCACAGCATCCCCAACAACCACAGCATCCCCAACAGTCCTCACAGCATCCCCAACAGTCCTTACAGCATCGCCAACAATCCTCACAGCATCCCCAACAACCACAGCATCACCAACAGTCCTCACAGCATCACCATCAACAGCCGCTGTTACCACCTCAACGATAGAAACGGTATCAACGGCATCTCCAACAGTAGCAACAGCACTAACAGACGCAGAAGAAACAGCACTGACAGCAGACAAAGTGAAAGCAGAACAGACAGCAGTGAAATCTGGCGTGGGAAAAACAGTGCAAGAGACCGAGACACTGTTTTCACGGTCTGTGTTTGAAGCCAGTGAATCCAAAAGTGCCGCCGAGGAAGCCAAAAATGCTCTCGAAACCAGTGAGGGAGTCGAAACCACGTCCATAGCGGTGAAAACCAGTGACGAGCGAGTGAAAGACCCTTCCGGTGAATCCAAAGAGGAGCCAGTAAAAGTCAAAGTTACCCCAGAGACGACAGTGAAGTTTCTGGAGGGGAAAACAGTGTTCGAAACCTCTGTAGATACCAGTGAATCCTCTGTTAAAGTCAGTGAATCCAAAGAAAGTGCCGAGAAAGTCAAAGACGTAAAAACAAAAGCTGATTCGGGTGAAGTCAAAGGTGAGCCTGACTCGTCCGTAGAGGCCAAGGAAGGCAAAAGTGACTCTCCGAAAAGTGCGGAAAAGATCGAGGAAGCCAAAAGGGAGCCAGAGGAAGTCAAAGTCATTCCAGAGGTGGCCCTGAAATTTGAACTGGGGAAAACAGTGTTTGAAACGACGGTGAAAATTGGGGAAGCCAAAGAGAGAACTGAAGAAGACAAAATCACTATAGACGCCAGTGTGAAGGAGGAAGCCAAGTCTGAGTCCGGGGAAATCAGCCTTGACGAGGCAGGACGTGCTACTGAAGAAGCTAAAACCGATGAGGAAGCCAAACTCGAAAAATTCAAGGCAGAAACAGATGAAGAAGCTTCAGCAAGTCCTGTTTTAGGGGAATTCAACGTGGCTGGCCTTGAAGTCAAAACAATTAAGGAAACAGTTACGAAGGCCGAGGAAGACAAACCCCAACTTGAACCGACACTGGGAGTTAAAGACAAACCTGAAGACGAGACCGAAGATAAAGTCAAACCAGAGACGGTGAAGCCGGTGGAATTCAAAGCATCCGAGGAAGTCAGAGCTGTAACGGACACAGCCGTGAAATTCCAAGAGGGAAGAACACTCTTTGAGACGACGGTAAATATTGGGGAAGCCAAAGACGAAGTTAAAACCTCCCAGGAGAAAATTGTGGAAGCCGAGGAACCTATACCTGGCCATCAAACATCAGATGAAGTCAAACTTGAGCCTGAGGAAGTCAAAAAGGAGACGGCTGTAAAATTCAAAGAGGGAAGAACGCTTTATGAAACTAGGGTCCAACTTGTGGAAGTCAAAACTACGTCAGAGGTAAGTGAGGCTTCAGAGGAAGCTCGGTATGTTCCCGAGGAAGTCAAGGTAGCTTCCGAGGTAGACGAGGAAGTCAAGATAGTGCATGAGATAAGAGAGGAAATCAAGATAGCTTCCGAGATAGATGAGGAAGTCAAGATAGTTCCAGAAATAAGAGAAGTCAAAAGTATTCCCAAAGAAGCAGAGGAAGTCAAGAGTGCTTCTGAAGAAGCAGAGAAAGTCAAGAGTGCTCCTGAAGAAGCAGAGGAATTCAAGAGTGCTGAAGAAGCAGAGGAAGTCAAGAGTGCTGAAGAAGCAGAGGAAGTCAAGAGTGCTCCTGAAAAAGCAGAGGAAGTCAAAAGTTCAGAAGAAGCAGAGGAAATCAAAAGTTCTGAAGAAGTAGAGGAAGTCAAAAGTGCTCCAGAATTACAGAAAGTCAAAAGTGCTTCTGAAGAAGTAGAGGATGTCAAAAGTGCTGAAGAAAAAGTAGAGGAAGTCAAGAGTTCTCCTGAAGAAGTAGAGGAAGTCAAAAGTGCTCCTGAAGAAGTAGAGGAAGTCAAGAGTGCTCCTGAAGAAGTAGAGGAAGTCAAGAGTGCTCCTGAAGAAGTAGAGGAAGTCAAGAGTGCTCCTGAAGAAGTAGAGGAAGCCAAAAAAGCTACCGAAGAAGCAGAGGAATTAAAGATTGTTTCTGAAGCAGAGGGCATCACAGGTGCTGCTGAAAAAGAGGAAGTCAAGATTGTTCCTGAAGAAGTAGAGGAAGTCAAGACTGTTCCTGAAGAAGTAGAGGAAGTCAAGACTGCTCCTGAAGAAATAGAGGAATTCAAGACTGTTCCTGAAGAAGTAGAGGAAGTCAAGACTGTTCCTGAAGAAGTAGAGAAAGTCAAGAGTGCCCCTGAAGCAGAGGAAGTCAAAAGTGTTATTGAAGAGACAGAAGAAATCAAGACCACGGGTGAATCCAAAACTGCGCCAGAGACAACCGAATTCAAAACTATCCCAGAAACAGTGAAAAGTGAGAAAGTCAAAGTTGAGGAGGAAAAATATATTGTGGAAGCCATAAACGATCCACTAAACTCGTTAGAAGTCAAACCTGAAAACACTGAAGGCGCTACATATACACTGAAAGCTGATGAAGTCAAAAAAGACCCAGAGGTGATTCCAACTGTCGAGGAAACCGCTGTGAAATTCAAAGAGGGGAAGACATTAATTGAAACCACGGTTAAAGTTGGAGGTTCGGAAGAAGTCAAAATTGAACCGGAGAGAAAGGGTACTTCGGAGACACGTGTTAAGGCTGAGGAAGTCAAGATACAAGAGCCAGAGCCCTCAGTGGAATGTGAAGGGGAAACGACACAGTCCGTGGAGGAAGTCAAGTCAGAGGGCGGAGACGTCGGCAGTGAGCCTCAGACGCTATCCACGAGTGAGGAAGCCAAAGCCGAACAGGGAGAAGTCGAGACTAAGCAGGGGGAAGTCAAGGCTGAGCAGCAGGGAACCAAGGGGGCTTCACCAGCTGCCAAGAGAGGAAGAACTGTCTACGAAACACTCTACCAAATTGAAGCCATCAAGGAGAGGAAGTCAAAAGCACAAGACAAGGTGGAAGACAGCAAGAGTGTGGAGGCTGGTGCAGCGGACGTGGAGGCTTCGCAGACAGAGGTGGAAGTAGCAGACGACGCAGCAGGAACGACAAGACTGGAGGCTGGTGTAGCAGATATTGCTAGTCGCCTCGAAGGTATTCGTTGCACTCTTGAGAGTGTCATTGTTAATTTTCCCCCAGCTGCTGGTACTTACCTCTGTCCTCTCCCTAACGCCACGCCTACTACCTTCCCTCCCCCTGCTGAAGCCACGCCTACTACCTTCCCTGCCCCTGCTGAAGCCACGCCTACTCTCCCTACTCAAGCGACGCTCCTCCCTTCAGTATTAAGCGCCCAGCCTGCCTCTTCTAACTTGGCTGCGGACAGTTTAACCCCTCCTAACACATTTGCGCCGCCCACCGGTGACCACACCCCCTCCTCTCCAGCCCACTACCAGCCTACCAGTTTAGAGCCAGTAGTGGGGGAGAGATCAGCGAGGTCTTCAAGGGATCTCCCCAGAGCACCCTCAGTCAGCCACCAGGGTGGGTTCAGTGTGTGTTTGTTGTGTGCTCTAACCCACAGTGTGTTAGCCAGTAGTCAAGTGCTTGCGTTTAGTACTGTTTTTGTTCTTACTAGACACACTAGTTCATACGTGAGGACACTAGTGCTTGGAGTGACGTGAGTGTTGTTCTTGCTACTGTCATGCGGAGGGGTGAGGAGGCAAGCATGTGTCAACACACAAACCACCGTCCACTGCTATATTCACTTTAGTGATGTTGTGAGTCTCTGTATGACCAACCAAGCCCAGGCGACAGGTCTTGTGGGTGTGGCCTCGGCGTGGTCACCGCGGCCTCTTAAAAATGCCACGGACGGAGACAACGTGAGAGTGTGTGGAGAGAGGGAGTATAGTGATAGTGAGGGGTCGGGTGGCTACGACAGGTCTACGACGTGTCTCAGACGCGCCTTCCGAAGCGGCAGCGACTCTGGCATGACCTCAGAGAGTGAGGATAACTCATCCTTCTGTAGGAGGAGGTCGCTCGCCTCAATCTTTAGTTCTCTAGGGAAGGGTGGAAAGCAGAAGATAGTGACGTCACCCAACAAGCCTCGCCGGAAAGTGTGTGACAAAACAAAGAGTCAGTTTTATGTCGACCTCCCTAGTGACACTACGCTCTCCGATATCCACACGAATAGCAACCACGCCTACTACACCCACACACAACTCTCGACTTCAGAGGGTGGGCGTGAGAGAGTGTGGCAGCCACAGGCGAGACAGAGCAAGAGCCTGCACCGGGAGTGGCGTGTGAGAGACTCTTATCAGGAGGTCCAACCCACAACTTCAGGACTTTACACAGAACATCAGGTGAAGCCCAAACCAACTGGATGGAGAAGTAAGACTCAACTGGGAGTATTAGTCACAGCCGAGGAGTCACTGCGGGAGTCGTCAGTGTACAGAAAGAGAGCCTCCTTAGCCCAACACGACAACAGCAGACAAGACGACACAGATTCTACCATGGGCCTCGGATTCTCTAGTAACAGAGGTCTTCATGAAGCGACCGGTCATGATGAGGCACAGACAGACCTCAACACTCACACAATTGCTGCCAGCGTCACACAACACTACGTGAGTGTACTGGCAGAACTGACACAAAAATACGCCTCCCTCCTCCCCACCCCTAGGTTTTCCTGTGACACTCACATACACCACTCACAGCATATCCACACCGGTGACAGAGAGGCAACAAGAAAAGAGTGTGTGCGTGAGGATGACCAGTATGGGAACCCAGGCCAACAGCAGGCGTGGAGTGCGTCATGGAGAAGTAGTGTGTTAGGGAAGACGGTGGACGGTGTGGAGTATGGTATCCCAGTGGAATGTGGTGTCCCAGTAGAGCATGATATTCCTATACAGCATAGTATCCTTTTGAAACCTAGTGTTCCTGTGGAGTATGGTGACTGGTTGCTTAGCTTCCCTCGTGACACCACACACAAACATTTTGATGACTGTGAAGGCATTAATGTTAAGTTTTGTCAGCAAGAACTGGAAAACGATGGTTTGACTAGTGTTGAGACGCAAGTGTATAGTGAACAGACGTATAGTGACCAGTGTAAAGGTGATAGTGAACGGACGCCTGATCAGTGCAGTGGTGATAATGAACGATCTCGTGGAGATGAGAGGCGCGATAGTGAAAGTGACGATGCTGGAGGAGTGAAGCATATTGAGGCTGAGAGGGAAGCCAAAGAGGCGCCAGAGGTGCTCAGTGAACACTCTGCTTCACAGTTGCTTCCCTCAGCCGTCAGGGAGGTGTTGTGTGAGGCGGGGGAGAGAGTCTCCGCGGAGGGTAGTGTGGGAGGGGGCGTGCAGTGCCCTGGAGGTGGTGTGAGGGAGGGTGGACGTAGTGACCTTGATACTTGCCCCTCGCCTGGGGGTGATGATGTGACGCATGTCTCTACTAACCTACTCACTCCCAGCCCTGACTTGACTCCTACGGCCAGCCCAGACCTAACCTCTCAGGATAAGCGTGACAGAAAGATTTTCCTCATTGCTCAAGAAGTCATGACTTCCGAGAGAGTGTTTGTTGATGTTCTCAAACTGCTGAATGTTGATTTTCGTCAATTTGTGTGTGAGTGGCAGGAGGTGGGATGCTCCCACCACCCGCCACTCCCTCATGAAGACCTCAACAAAATACTCAACTACCTGCCACAATTACAGAATCTGAATGAGGAGATTCTGGCGGACTTGGAAGCGCGCATCGCAGACTGGGAAACACATAAGAAGATATCTGACGTGATCGTACGCAAGGGCCCCTTCCTCAAGCTGTACTCGGCCTACATTAAGGAATTTGAGAACCAGTGTGAACATATCGACTATTGCTGTGACGCCTACCCCGCCTTCGGACGAGTCCTCAAGCGATTTGAGACGTCGAAGCGATGCAACAAGCTGCAAATTAAGCACTACATGCTCAAGCCCGTGCAGAGGATCCCTCAGTATCGCCTGCTCTTCGAGGAGTACCTTAAGTGTCTGTCAGAGAGCAGCCCCGATTATGTTGACACCCAGACAGCGCTGGCGGTGGTGGCTAATGTGGCCGCCCATGCCAACTCCACAATGAAGCAGGGGGTGAGTAATTCAGCTTTCTTGTGTTATGTGAGTTAAAAAACAATGTCGATGCTTTATTCTTGGGCAGTGAGCATAAAACATCAACATATCTGTACCACTTAGCTTTAACGGGAGGAATTCTGTTAAGCAATCCTGTTAAAAAATATTCTATGTACAAATTGCTAAGGACTGTGGAGAGAGGATTTCCCATCTTGCATTTACCAGTAAATTGGCAATTTTTAATCTTCAAAATACACAAGAATAAACCTGACCTTGGCTTTCTTCTCACACCACCTGTCTTATGGCTGCTTTCCTGTTCTCTCACTTGATAATGGTCCATAGCAGACCGAAACATTGTCTAATTATTTGTTTCGAAATTGTGGGTCAGTTGTAAAGTGTTCCATCCACGACAGTGTAACGTTCATTGAGTTATTAAACCAGACTAACCCAAGAAAACCAAGCTTATTTCCATTGGATCTTTATTTCTTTCTCATGATACGTCCCACAACAGTAGACTAACACAGGTACCTATTTACTACTAAGGGAACATAAGCAGCAGTGTGAAGAGAGTTGCCCAGCCACCTCAAATAACCCTGGATTGAACTCGAGTTCCTTCGAGTGTGAGGCGACCAAACTACCACAAAGCTTCCATCATATCAGTTAACGGAAATGACATATTACAGAAATAAGAACTAATGCAATAAGATTTCAAGAAAGAGATGATATGTTAATGTTATTTTTCGTAGTGGTCACTACGATAAGTAGCAGTATTTCGTGAGTTCTTACATTACCAAGGAACAGTTCCTTGGTAATGTGAGAACTCACGAAAGCGCTTGCAATAATATTATTTTTCACTGTGCTTATGTTGCATGCGGGAACAGGAACTATTAAGAAACAGGGAAATGACGTTATGTCCATAATAAATGAAAGTAGAAATTTGTGACGTTAACATATAGATAAACACTGGTAAGGCCGATAGTACCTTCCTAGATGGATGGTATGTTGGGACCTACTACCATCCTGTCATGATGTTATGTTGGGACCTACTACCATCCTGTCATGATGGTATGTTGGGACCTACTACCATCCTGTCATGATGGTATGTTGGGACCTACTACCATCCTGTCATGATGGTATGTTGGGACCTACTACCATCCTGTCATGATGGTATGTTGGGACCTACTACCATCGTCATGATAGATGTTAACGGGTTCTTATCCTGGTGCCATTTGCGTGGATACAGTACGGGCAGACCACTTTACACCTGTTTCCCATGCTTACCTAACAGTAGATAGGTTCCTGGGTGTTAGTTGACTGTCGTGGGTGGTGTCTTAGAGGAGAGAACATAAGGACCCGAGTCACAATAAAGCTACACTGCTTGACTTTCTTGGGTTGTCCAAGGGGTAAAAACCCTCCCGGGTAAATAATAAAATTTTGAAACGTTTATGTGGTGACTAGTATATTCCATCCTCCGGAAACTGACTCAGCCACCGTGGGAAGATGTCACTGGTATAGCGTATAACGCAGGTATCTATTGGACTCACGTATTTGTCTGATCTCTTCTTGAAACCTTCACGAGTATTTTTGATAATGACACTAGTTTTTACTTTAATCCTTCTTTCAAGGTTTAAATTATCCTTGACTTTGTGCACAGGTGAAATTCAGCCTTAAGTAAGTACCCTTGTCATCTAATAACATGTTCATTTTTCCACTATAATCTACCGTGTCCATAATTACTATCGTATTTGCTTTATTTCGTAAGGTGAAGTCCAGGATCTTTCTTTACTTCATCCTGGACTTCAACTTACGAAACAAAGCAAATGCGATAGTAATTATGGACACGGTAGATTATAGTGGAAAAATGAACATGTTATTAGATGACAAGGGTACTCAGGTGCCTTTTAATGACCCTGGTACATTATAAGGTAGGTAGTGAATCAAACAAACCAGCCATCAGTTGAGGACATCCCACACAAGCCCCGTATTTACTGAGCTCAGAACAGTGATTACGAACATTTATCTTAGAACAGTTTGAGAGAACATTGTGGACACGCACTGACGTGGCCTCAACACACATTGTGGACACGCACTGACGTGGCCTCAACACATTGTGGACACGCACTGACGTGGCCTCAACACACATTGTGGACACGCACTGACGTGGCCTCAACACACATTGTGGACACGCACTGACGTGGCCTCAACACATTGTGGACACGCACTGACGTGGCCTCAACACACAGTGTGGACACGCACTGGCGTGGCCTCAACACACATTGTGGACACGCACTGACGTGGCCTCAACACACATTGTGTGCAACACTGAGTATCTTCATTGCTGAAACGCTTCGCCTGCACAGCAGGCTTTTTCGGTCGAATACAGAGGTGATTTTGAAGTGTTTCACGTGTGTCTTGCTTTCATTTCGATCATATTGTGTTTATTTCATATTTATTTCATTAATAAAGCACCCGTAAGGACTCTTTGTTGAGATTCCTGAAGGTCAAGTTCAGATTTTGTCGGGAGAGCATTGATTGCAGAGGTTATTCAGTTGATGTGAGCCTCTGGCGATATGCTAGACACTATGCTTACTCCCTAGTTCCTTTGAATGATGTCTGTCTTCTTTCTTACTGTCGGCAGTACGCTGCTGTATCCCCCCACATTACGAAACAGAACAGTACCAGAGCTATTAACAAAACCCACCAATCCAAACATCGCTTTTGCTAACATACAAGCATTGAATACAAAGCAAAATAAAAAGCTTTCTATAGAGTGAGAGTTTTCAGTAAATGCTTATTAAGCTGTGTATCTGTCTTTACTCCTCTCTGTAGTATGTTCAACTTCCTTGTTCAGTTTCCCATACACATTGTGGACACGCATTGACGTGGCCTCAACACACAGTGTGGACACGCACTGACGTGGCCTCAACACACATTGTGGACACGCACTGACGTGGCCTCAACACACATTGTGGACACGCACTGACGTGGCCTCAACACACAGTGTGGACACGCACTGACGTGGCCTCAACACACATTGTGGACACGCACTGACGTGGCCTCAACACACATTGTGGACACGCACTGACGTGGCCTCAACAGCACACATTGTGGACACGCACTGACGTGGCCTCAACACACAGTGTGGACACGCACTGACGTGGCCTCAACACACATTGTGGACACGCACTGACGTGGCCTCAACACATTGTGGACACGCACTGACGTGGCCTCAACACACATTGTGGACACGCACTGACGTGGCCTCAACACAGTGTGGACACGCACTGACGTGGCCTCAACACACATTGTGGACACGCACTGACGTGGCCTCAACACACATTGTGGACACGCACTGGCGTGGCCTCAACACAATTGTGGACACGCACTGACGTGGCCTCAACACACATTGTGGACACGCACTGACGTGGCCTCAACACACATTGTGGACACGCACTGACGTGGCCTCACACACATTGTGGACACACTGACGTGGCCTCAACACACATTGTGGACACGCACTGACGTGGCCTCACACACATTGTGGACACGCACTGACGTGGCCTCAACACATTGTGGACACGCACTGACGTGGCCTCAACACATTGTGGACACGCACTGACGTGGCCTCAACACACATTGTGGACACGCACTGGCGTGGCCTCAACACACATTGTGGACACGCACTGACGTGGCCTCAACACACATTGTGGACACGCACTGACGTGGCCTCAACACATTGTGGACACGCACTGACGTGGCCTCAACACACAGTGTGGACACGCACTGACGTGGCCTCAACACACATTCATGGTGAGTCAAGCTACGTGCTGGAAGCAACACACTCCCTGCCTCTAACACACTCCCTGCCTCTAACACACTCCCTGCCTCTAACACACTCCCTGCCTCTAACACACTCCCTGCCTCTAACACACTCCCTGCCTCTAACACACTCCCTGCCTCTAACACACTCCCTGCCTCTAACACACTCCCTGCCTCTAACATTTATATTTTGTATTATTGAAATATAAAAACGTGGCGTTAGGTTATATCACTGTAGTTTCAGACATTTATAAAGTATCATTTGTTCAGGTTAAGGTCAAATTTAATTCCCAGATAAGTAGGAGTTAATTGGATTTTAGTTTCATTAAATATAAGCCTGACTACACGAGAGTCATGGTTACATGTCACCTTTGCACCAGTAAAGAATAAGTCAACTCAGTGTATATATCGCTGTTAGATTAAGACACTGCTAGAGTTGCTAGTGGTCATGTGGTGGTGACTCTCTTAGCTTCTTATACAAAGTGAACGATTAGTCTACTGTTAGTTATTGTTATTAGTTGAGCACTTGAGTCTGCACCAGCCTTTGCAGTAAAAAAAATAATGTGAAACTGAAGCAATAACTGATAAAATGTATAATACATCGTCTGTATGATCACATCCTTATTATTATACTCTCTCTCTCTCTCTCTCTCTCTCTCTCTCTCTCTCTCTCTCTCTCTCTCTCTCTCTCTCTCTCTCTCTCTCTCTCCCTCTCTCTCCTGTACTAGTCTTGCCTCATTCTCCCTCCTGTCATTCTCTCTACCTCTCCTACCTGTTTCTATTATGCTGTATTAGTAGTTAAGTGTAGTTAGTGCTCAGCAGGTAGTCACGATATACGGAGATATAAGTGAATATACAAGTAAAGAACAAGGTTAAATAACTGAGATACAAGCAGGGTGTCCAGGATAGCTGGTGAGGGAACAATCTAGTGAGTGGTGAGGGAACAATCTACCGAGTGGTGAGGGAACAATCTAGTGAGTGGTGAGGGAACAATCTAGTGAGTGGTGAGGGAACAATCTAGTGAGTGGTGAGGAAACAATCTAGTGAGTGGTGAGGGAACAATCTAGTGAGTGGTGAGGAAACAATCTAGTGAGTGGTGAGGGAACAATCTAGTGAGTGGTGAGGGAACAATCTAGTGAGTGGTGAGGAAACAATCTTATGAGTGGTGAGGGAACAATCTAGTGAGTGGTGAGGGAACAATCTGGTGAGGGAACAATCTACCGAGTGGCATGAAGGTACCTACCTTGAGGAGAGGACCTATCTAGTATGGACAAGTAGGCTTATTGTAGTGCTCCCTAATTCCATGTTCTTATGTCTTCTATTAATATATAAAAAATGGTTATAGTCGTATCCATAATTTTTAAAGAGGGGGGTAATCCAGTAGAAGACCTCGATCAGATGACAAAAGCTCCAGCTGTGGGTCATCATATGACTAAGACCCGCGTCAGGAAACACTTGTCCTGTTTCCTGACAAACCTTACCTAAGCTAATTATATATCTTCTGCTCTTTGTGACTTTTCTACGTATCCTGCTGTATCTTGCTTTTTCCTATATCTCTCTCCATCATTATCTCTCCCCCTCCCATTATCTCTCCTTCCTTCCCTGACTCCTATTGTGTGCCCGCCCCTGCTCCTCCCCCGGCCAGCACCAGCTGACCACCACAATGGGTGACTCACCACTAAGTTAGTCAACTCCAGGATTTCATCAGTGGTTGTCTGCGATATAACTGTGTGATGTGCCTGACAGTGCCACTCACAACACTGTACTGTCGCACTTGTATGGTATATAGTACCCACAAGATGAAGAATTACACTTCTGCAGCATCTGGGTATCTTTAATACAAATCCAAGGACATAATGGAAATACAGTAGAACTGTATACAAGAGATGAGATACTCAGTCATTCAACTTTGGAGTTGAAGAACACCGTAGTCGTGAGGGACTGATTACCTCATCTTTTGTATATAGTTCTACTATATTCCCATTGTCCTTTAATTTGTACTGGTAAAGCCACTGGATGGCGAGGTCTATAATAAAGGCACCCAGATGTTGTACGTGTCTAATTCTTCACTGTACTGTTGTGCTTGTTTTGTCCCACTGACTGAAACCATGAGGCTATGCTGAGTGCCAGCACTCAGTAGTCTGTCATTGCCACAACTCAGGCACTCAGTAGTCTGTCAGTGCCACAACTCAGGCACTCAGTAGTCTGTCAGTGCCAAAACTTAGGCACTCAGTAGTCTGTCAGTGCCAAAACTCAGGCACTCAGTAGTCTGTCATTGCCAAAACTCAGGCACTCAGTAGTCTGTCATTGCCACAACTCAGGCACTCAATAGTCTGTCGGCACCTACAACTCAGGCACTCAGTAGTCTGTCAGTGCCACAACTCAGGCACTCAGTAGTCTGTCAGTGCCACAACTCAGGCACTCAGTAGTCTGTCAGTGCCACAACTCAGGCACTCAGTAGTTTGTCAGTGCCACAACTCAGGCACGCAGTAGTCTGTCAGTGCCACAACTCAGGCACTCAGTAGTCTGTCAGTGCCACAACTCAGGCACTCACTAGTCTGTCAGTGCCACAACTCAGGCACTCACTAGTCTGTCAGTGCCACAACTCAGGCACTCACTAGTCTGTCAGTGCCACAACTCAGGCACTCAACACAGCCTCACCTCTCACCTATGAGGCACACCTTCATGCTCTTGCATGCCGGATGTTCAAAATTAAATCATAATGTATTTTATTGAACTTGTATCGAGCGCTGAAGCCTCTTTCTATACTGTTGCTGTTTAAATGTGGTACTGAAGCCTCGTTCTATACTGTTGCTTTGTAAATGTGGTACTGAAGCCTCTTTCTATACTGTTGCTGTTTAAATGTGGTACTGAAGCCTCGTTCTATACTGTTGCTTTGTAAATGTGGTACTGAAGCCTCGTTCTATACTGTTGCTTTGTAAATGTGGTACTGAAGCCTCGTTCTATACTGTTGCTGTGTAAATGTGGTACTGAAGCCTCGTTCTATACTGTTGCTGTGTAAATGTGGTACTGAAGCCTCGTTCTATACTGTTGCTGTGTAAATGTGGTACTGAAGCCTCGTTCTATACTGTTGCTGTGTAAATGTGGTACTGAAGCCTCGTTCTATACTGTTGCTGTGTAAATGTGGTACTGAAGCCTCGTTCTATACTGTTGCTGTGTAAATGTGGTACTGAAGCCTCGTTCTATACTGTTACTTTGTAAATGTAGTGTTGAAGCCTCGTCCTGCACTGTACACACCTATTTGTGGTTGCAGGGGTCGAGACTCATCTCTTGGCCCCCGCCTCTTCACACTTTGTGTGTTGGAGTGCAGCCGTGGTGATGTTGGTAGTAGTGGTAATGGCAGTGGTGGTGGTGGTAGTAGTAATGGTAGTAGTGGTGGTGGTAATGGTAGTAGTGGTGGTAGTAATGGTAGTAGTGGTGGTGGTAATGGTAATAGTGGTGGTGGTAATGGTAGTAGTGGTGGTAGTAATGGTAGTAGTGGTGGTGGTAATGGTAGTAGTGGTGGTGGTAATGGTAGTAGTAATGGTAGTAGTGGTGGTGGTAATGGTAGTAGTGGTGGTGGTAATGGTAGTAGTGGTGGTGGTAATGGTAGTAGTGGTGGTGGTAATGGTAGTAGTAATGGTAGTAGTGGTGGTGGCTGTGATGATAGTAATGATGGTAGTAGTGGTGGTGGCTGTGATGATTGTAATGATGGTAGTATACACATAACAATTCCAACATTTAATACGTATTAGGTTGCATCAACTTCAGTTCTTGGTGTATTGTTCAGTTTTTGGTTATTACAAACTTTAATTACCCAGTTGCAGCAAAAACTAAATTGTGTAAAATGCTTCTAATCGTAGCTACGACCTGTACAACTGTTACCTATATAACACTTCTATAAGTTCAGCTGTAGAGGAGTGGATTAGTGGAGTGAGTTGGTAGTGTGGTGGAGTGTGTGGTGGAGGGTTTGTGGAGTGTGTGGGGGGAAGCGTGTGTGGTGAAGTGTGTGTGGTGGAGGGTGTGGTGGTGTGTGTGTGGGGGAGGGTGTGTGGTGGAGTGTGTGTGTGGTGGAGGGTGTGTGGTGGAGTGTGTGGTGGAGTGTGTGGTGAAGGGTGTGTGGTGGAGGGTGTGTGGTGGAGTGTGTGGTGGAGGGTGTGTGGAGTGTGTGTGGTGGAGTGTGTGGTGAAGGGTGTGTGGTGGAGTGTGTGTGGTGGAGTATGTGTGGTGGAGGGTGTGTGGTGGTGTGTGTGGTGAAGGGTGTGTGGTGGAGTGTGTGTGGTGGTGTGTGTGTGGGGGGAGGGTGTGTGTGGAGGTTGTGAGGGTTGTAAGGGAGTGTGTGAGGGTTGTAAGGGAGTGTGTGGGGTTGTAAGAGAGTGTTTGGGGGTTGTAAGGGTGTGTGGGGTTGTACGGGAGAATGTGGGGTAGTAAGGGAGTGTGTGGGGTAGTAAGGGAGTGTGTGGAGGGAGGGTGAAGCAACACCTGTGCTACACATGTGTTCAGGTATATATTAATTACGTTGTAGTTGCTTTTGGTAAATATTAAGAGTAATATTAAGTTTAATCACTTAATGTTTGTAACAGTTCAAATTTATACACAATGTTGGCGTTTTTGTTCACTTGAAGCTAGTACTCTATATATTTTTTTTCATTAGGTAGGTTTCAATACATACTGTTGGAAAATACAGTTTACAAATGTACATTTGTAAATATGTTATGTAATGGAATTATTGTATTTGTTACCAGGAAGTGAGATAGTCATTTCTCATCTATTTCCGTCGAAACAAGAAATTTGTGGAGATTTTTTTTCAAAACGTGTCTTGGTATGACTTTAATGTTTAAAAACATTGAAATATGTGTGTGTGTGTGTGTGTATATACAGGTTTTCAATAAATGTGAAAAGTTCACTAAAAATACTATAAATGATCATGTTTTACCGTAATTTGTTTGTCAGTCATTGTCATGAGACTCCAGATACGAGTCTCATGGGAAAACTTTTATGAGGAAACATATATTTTTTTTGTATTAATGTCACCATCCTGAGAAAGAAGACAACTTCCTGCCTTGGCTCGTCAATTCGGAGATTGAATACGTCACAAAGTTCAGCTCAACGATGAAATCCATTTTATATTTCGGTATATTCTGGATTTCATTTTTTTAAGTGACAGGATTTACATGAAGGTTATTATTAATAATGTAAGAGTATTGAACGGATCCCTATTATTATTATTATTATTATTATTATTATTATTATTATTATTATTATTCGTGGAGAATCGCTCAACCCGTAGGATGGTAATCAGGTATGATCCAAGGAAGGAAAAGATAGCTTTAATTCTTAAGATCAAGAGACTTTTACTAGTATCAAGGCGCACTCCTCCCCACTTAAGGGAATATCTCGAGGGATACCGTACCTCTTTGATGAGTACCATGAGGCATCCCTCACAAGTATCCCTCGAGATATCCCTGACCAGGGAAGTCGCATCATATACATTACTGGTAGGTCACTCTAGTAATTCAACACTGGTTGTATACCTGGAGGGTATTCCGGGGGTCAACGCCCCCGTGGCCCCGCCATGACCAAGCCTCGTGGTGGATCAGGAGGGCCTGATCAACCAAGCTGTCACTGCTGGCAGCACGTAAACCAACGTATGAACCACAGCCGGTAGTAACAGCCTGGTTGATCAGGTCCTGATCCACCACGAGGCTTGGTCATGGACCTTGCTGCGGGGGCGTTGACCCCTGGAATACCCTCCAGGTATACAACCAGTGTTGTAGTGGTCACTACGTCCTGACAGGCAGTCACTTTCTAGGCTCCACCAAACTAACATCTTCCAGTATCTTTATGTTGTATTAAATATTCTTAGCTTACAAAAAAAAATAAGCTGAAATTCTGCCCTAACCAAAATAAATTTTATCGGCTTTTTCAAACCTAAAACAACTGATGAAATTACTAGGATTCTTTTTTGTCGAATATAAAAGTTAATAAGCTTCTGTGATGGAGTAGCCGGTGGCAGCCAAGACTTGATATACTGCCCTCAATGTAGGTCACCCACGCCACGCTTTCTCCCTATTACTACACCCTTCAGGGGCTCTAATGACCCCTACGGCTTTAGCGTTCCCCATGAACGTGCTAATAATTCATGAGATATTGCTCCGAGGAGTTGGAGGTACCATTCCTTTCCTCGGATCAAATCTGACTACTCCCCATATACTAAGTTACTATTATTAGTGCTGGAGTCACCTTCCTGTGGAAAATTGCAACATTTAACTCTGCCTTTGTATTATTTAACAATGTTAGGCTTATTTAAGACAAGATAATGATTATTTTATGTTTTCAACAAAAGATTGAAAGTTTTCGTATAATTCAATATGATTAGAGGTTAAAATTAGGCTAAGTGAGATTTACTTAGTTACAATATACTTTTTTGAGAATTGCTATATTTAAGTTAAATTGGGCAAGGTTGTTTTTAATAAGTGTAATAGTACCTCGAGTTACGAACAGCTCCCAACTCGAACAATTATGTAAGTGTATTTTTGTAAGTGCTTTTATAAGTGTATTTTTAGGGGTCTGAAACGGATTAATCTAATTTTCATTATTCCTTATGGGAACAAATTCGTTCGGTATCGGCACTCGAACAGCATTCTGGAACGAATTAAGTTCGTAACTCGAGGTACCACTTATACAAATACAAATATTCATTTCTTCGCAATTTTACATAGAAGTTTACATAGAAGAGCAAGGAGAGCCACTGACATGCCATGGCATTAAGGGCAGCTTAATCTAATGGCTTATAGACTATGATAGATAAGATTATTTTTGGTTATAATGATACAAGGTGATATCATAAAAGAATCTAATCAAGTCAGGACTCACGGCAATAGTTTCAAGTCGGACAAATTTAGATTTAGAAAGGATATAGGGAAGTCCTAGATTGACAATACAGTTGTAGATGAGTGGAACAAACTTCCAGGTAGCGTCAATGGGGCAAGAACTTTTGGTAGCTTTAAATATGCTGGACGGGTACATGAGTGGGTGTGAATTGACCTGCCTAGCGTGGGCCATAATATAGTTTCTTCATTCTTGTATTCTTACTAAAGACGAGAATTAGACAAGGTAAAAGACACGTATGCACTGTTCAAAACATTTATTTACGGAAACGTTTCGGCACAAGCGTTTTCAGTCCTAGTTAAGACTGAAGAAGAAGCCACTTGTGACCAAAACATTTCCCTTAATGTCTTGATCAGCGCATACGTGAGTCTTGTCAACTTGCCAATATCACCATACTACATGCACCACGATAAGATAATGTAATGTTTTGTATTCGGTTACTTTTGATATACCTTTGATGAGTTTCAAGTTTTCGTACTCTCGAAACCCGGCACTGGGCCAGGTTTGTCTGCTGCTTGTCTTAGGCAAAGACACTAAACTTTGAAGTTGCATTCTATTCGGGTAAAAATAAGTTGGGCTAGATATGGTTAGGATAAGGTTATAGTAAGATTAGACTATTAGAAACAGTGATGGTACAAGTGTTGAAGTCTGCAAGAGGAAACTTGACAAGAATCTCCGCTTAGTGCTGGATCAACTAGGCTGCGATGGCTATGTGGGCTAGCGGCCCTCCAGCAGCAACAACCTGATTGACCAGGCAAGCACCAGACAAGCCAAGCCTAAGGCCAGGTTGTGGAAGTATGAAAATAATTCTCGAAACCCTTCAAAAGTAGATTACGACAGCATACACGTCAAAAGACTGATACTTGAAGCGCAGAAGGTCCTGCATTCTTGCCTTCCATTATCCCACTAAGCTGCAATAGATTATAATGATGACAGAAGCAAACTCTTGGCCTTGCCCGAGAGGTGTGTAGTGGTGTGTGAATGTTGGGAATGCAAGGAGAGAAGAGTGCACGCTCTTAGTTTTGTTCTCTGGGGGGTCGATTAGCAGCTCTCGGCCCCGCCTCATAACTTGAGTCGGCTTTCATTTCTGGCCTCTATTCGACCATGCATACTTTTGAAGCTTTACTGTGTTTACTTACACTATCTCTTCGTCTAGTTCATTCCAGTTAATCTGCGTCTTTAGATGACATTTGTGTGCCCTGACTCTTCCTCTCCTCTCAAACACTCTGCGTCGAGTGTGGCGTAGAAAAAGCCTTCATTTGGATAATCTCGCCCATCGTCCCCTCCTTGTCCAGGATTGAACTCAGGTGTTTTGTTTGAGTCGCACGCACTAACACCGAGCTACAAGGTGCCAGTATCATGCATGAAACTGAAGGAAATCGCCGAGATAAGATAAAGTACGTTTGTAGTGGCAGCTAACTAGTTGGCAACCAGCCATCTTTATGTCACAAGCGGCAGCCCCAGGCGGAGGCTGCTTCACAACGAGGTGTGGGACCCTATAGTAGGAGAGCTGAGTTGTGGGACCCTGTTTGTTTGTGGTGTGGGATCCTGTGTTTAGTTGTGGGACCGTTTTAGGTGCCTGTGTTGGGAGCCTCTGATAATGACCCTGAACTGTGAGACCGTGTTGGGGGGGACCCTGAGTTGTGAGACCGTGTTGGGGACCTTGAGCTGTAGGTGGAGGTTCACACGATCGACATTATTTTTTTTTTTTTTGCACTGATTAATATTCCTAAACATTCAGTAAATAATGAACAAAAAAAATTCGTTGCCAAAGGTATTTGAAGGTATTTTGAGGTTGCTAAATTCGAAAATGGCAGTAGGTTCTTCAAATTGGCTGTAGTTTGTGAGATATTGCATATCTACCCTCAATTAACAGGGAACTTAGCAATAACGCCCTCTACATGTATATGTAGAGCCGAAAAATCACCATGACGATTGTTATTTCTGTATGGTGAATGTGAAAGGTTTCAATCGATACAAGAAAATCAAGTGGGAATATCCTGATTTGGAGTCAGCAAGGGGACCTGTGCCCCCAGTGTTAACAACACTGCCTCACCTTCCATGTCAAATGTTAAAGAAACTCAAGGTTTAGGATGTAACACAGGTGATAGCAGTGGAAATGAGTATGAAGTAAACATTTCAGCACCCCAGCAGTTCTCCCAAGAACTCGATGATCTGATACGTGACGTCAGTCTGTCAAAGCATCTGATCTTTTAAGATCTAGATTAAAAGAACTGTCTACAACAAGAAGTTAAAATAATGTCTTATCGGACAAGAGAGGCTGAACTTCCTTCAGCCAAGATGAAAAACTTGTATACTGCAATAACATCCCTAAACTTCTTCGAGTGGGACTTGAATATCGACCAGGAAATTGGAGGCTGTTTATAGACAACTCCATTAGAAGCTTGAAATGTGTTATTGCACAATGGTAACCAATATGCATTTCTTCCAATTGCTCACTCAACAAAACTATGCTGATGACCAACATAGAAGAAAATCGTACAATGTTTTCATATGCAGAAATTAGTGGTATCTGAATTATCTTACTATGTTAATCCGTTATTATATAGAAATAAGTGCTAGTATATATTACATGATTTGATTTTTGCATGATCTAAAAAATACCAAATTTATCAAAAGCTAGAGCCAATCAAACAAAACCGATGACATATTCGGAATCAGCACCATAAACTTAACCTAAAATCGGTGTAATATCACTGGCCAGAAAATAAGTGCTGACCAGTGATAATCTCTGGCACAGTTGGCTTCTCTTCAAAACTACCTAACCACAATTGGACCTTCCCGAGGCTGATACGAGGCTTCCTAGCCAATAGGAGCGTAATCCGCACTCTCAACGTGAAACCTGCAGAAGCCTTCATACCAGGAGTCCCACTTAGCTTGTGTTAGCCCAGTGCTGTTTAATAATAATAAACTTGTAATCGTCTTGCCACTTCCACTACGACGATGTAATCCATGGAGTCACATTCGCACCAGCTGCACAGCAAACGTTCAGTAAATATAGTGACAGAATAGAAGAAACTGTTACGTGAGGAAAGGGAAAAAAAACTACTACTAACTCCGACAAAATTATCTCAGTGCCGTTGGATGCTATCCTAGCACAACTGAGGGCAGAAGACTTACCATCAGAAGGACCCTTCAAAAGCTATCCTAGCACAACTGAGGGCAGAAGACTTGCCATCAGAAGGACACCCCTTCAAAAGCTATCCTAGCACAACTTACCATCAGGAGGACACCCTTCAGAAGCTATCCTAGCACAACTTGCCATCAGGACACCCTTCAAAAGCTATCCTAGCACAACTTACCATCAGGACACCCTTCAAAAGCTATCCTAGCACAACTTAGGGGAAAGACTTACCATCCGAAGGACACCCTTCAAAAGCTATCCTAGCACAACTTACCATCAGAAGGACACCCTTCAAAAGCTATCCTAGCACAACTTACCATCAGAAGGACACCCTTCAAAAGCTATCCTAGCACAACTTAGGGGAAAGACTTACCATCCGAAGGACACCCTTCAAAAGCTATCCTAGCACAACTTAGGGGAAAGACTTATCATCAGGACACACTTCAAAAGCTATCCTAGCACAACTTGCCATCAGGACACCCTTCAAAAGCTATCCTAGCACAACTTACCATCAGAAGGACACCCTTCAAAAGCTATCCTAGCACAACTTAGGGGAAAGACTTACAATCAGAAGGGCACCTCTTCAAAAGGGTTGTCTTGGATAAATCCTGGTTACCAGTTGAATTTGTAAGTTTACAGGGAGCCTTCAGAGATGTCGTTGATAACCTCATAAGAAAATGAACGTAGTAAAATTAGGATTAGTTTGATAAGCGAAAAACCAAATTCCAACAAAGAAAGGGAAGCCTCATAGAGGTAAGCAGGACCTGTGCCTGGCCAACGTCACCGGCCAACTAGCAGAGGCAATTAACGTCTGCTGAGCAAACTGAAGGCCAACCAACACCCACCAAAGGCAGCTACACGGCTCCGCCTTTCCAAAAAAAAGTTGGGAGAGGACACCTATGTCAGTACGCCCAAACTCCGAGTGACTTACAACTAAGTGGTAGAGAATTTTGCTCAAAACTATAGGTGCCCAGGTTCGATCCTCGTGCGCGGCGAGACGTATGTTCATTTCTCCTTACTCCTGCTGTCATTGTGCTTTTTTTTTTTTTTACAATTGTCATACATAATAAGTATAAATCTGGTCACAATCTAGGAATGAAGACTGGAAGACCATCAGGAAAATATGCCACACTGGATTTCTTGAATTATTAACTGTTTGGAGTTAATAAGGTTTTCATTACAAACACGTTCACTACAAACCCAAGTGACCACTCCACTAAATTTGATAATTCCTCTCTACCATTAATAAAATTATATATATATATATATATATATATATATATATATATATATATATATATATATATACAGGTTTGAGTGTTTTCTTAACAGGATATGAGATTCCAGGACTGGAATTTTCTGACCCATATTTCCCCTGGATGCAACACGGAACAGAGATAAGCAGGAATGTAACCTTCAGGTGCCTTGATGCCTGTGAAGGGCTCTTGATGCAGGGGAGTTGAACTTGTTCTACCTTTCCTTAATATTATATATTTTTTAATAATCCTTGAATTTAACTCAATTGTTTGCCATTCCTTAAGTGTTTAGCGTCGGGAAAATGGTCCATATTTCTCCCTGCAAGAAAACTAATCTGGACCTTGCTATTCAAGGGCCCCCAATGGAAATTAAGGACTCCAATGGAACTAAAGGACCCAATTGAAATAAGTAACTGATCTTTTGGGGGTTATCCTAGTTAATTTACACTATGCATGGTAATTGTAATTACGTGAGTAATTGTGAGTCGAATGCTGTTAGCAGTGAGCTGCGTGGTATAGAGGCGAGGCAGGGATAATGGAGGTAGGATGAGGAGGGAGGGAAGGAAGGGGGAGGGGACTCTTCCTGTTCCGTCCAGTAGGTAACCGCGTCCTTCGTCGTATGACGTCATAGTAAACAATAAGGTTGCCACATGTCGCTAAGAAAGTTGTCAGGTGTCACTGGAGGAAACTGCCTCTCAGGGGAACTTACATAAGTTTATTTAAGCACAGGTACACATAAGTATAATTATCATACACAGTGTAAATTATCTAGGATATCCCAAAAAGTCAGAGTGACTTATTTCCATGGGGTCCATGCCAGTAAGAGGCTCTTGATCCAAGGAATTGGACCTGTATTCCCCCTTCCTAGGATCGAACCTCATTACTTATAATTTCTTTGCCGCTGTATGACCCTTATGGTTTTAGCGCTTCCATCTAAATATGTATAATAATAACGGACAAGCATGGTAGGCGGATAATTAACAAATGATCATACTTTACCAAATTTAATATATGGTTGAAGTTTCAAGTTACAGTAAATATTGTTTTCAAAGCTCATAGATCAAGTTAAGTAAGTTTATTTAGGTACAGGTACACATAAATACAGTTACACAAATTATCATTCATTGTAACATGTGTAAATTACCCTCCAGGATAACCCCAAAAAAGTCAGATAAAGTTTTTTTTCATTGGGGTTCTTGACGTTTCCACTGATTATTATAATTCATCTTATATGGGTTCTTATAGATGAGGTGCTGATGAGCACCTCATCTATAAGAACCCATACCATTCAGTCTCCCTAGTGAACCTCAGTACCTACAACACTATTGTACTAGGAATACTCCTACAACACTACTGTACTGGGAACACTCCTACAACACTACTGTAATAGGAACACTCCTACAACACTACTGTACTAGGAACGCTCCTACAATACTACTGTACTGGGAACACTCTTACAACACTACTGTAATAGGAACACTCCTACAACACTACTGTACTGGGAACACTCCTACAACACTACTGTACTGGGAACACTCCTACAACACTACTGTACTAGGAACACTCCTACAACACTACTGTACTGGGAACACTCTTACAACACTACTGTACTGGGAACACTCCTACAACACTACTGTACTGGGAACACTCCTACAACACTACTGTACTAGGAACACTCCTACAACACTACTGTACTGGGAACACTCTTACAACACTACTGTAATAGGAACACTCCTACAACACTACTGTACTGGGAACACTCCTACAACACTACTGTACTGGGAACACTCCTACAACACTACTGTACTAGGAACACTCCTACAACACTACTGTACTGGGAACACTCTTACAACACTACTGTACTGGGAACACTCCTACAACACTACTGTACTGGGAACACTCCTACAACACTACTGTACTAGGAACACTCCTACAACACTACTGTACTGGGAACACTCTTACAACACTACTGTACTGGGAACACTCCTACAACACTACTGTACTAGGAGCACTCCTACAACACTACTGTACTAGGAACACTCCTACAACACTACTGTACTGGGAACACTCCTACAACACTACTGTACTGGGAACACTCCTACAACACTACTGTACTGGGAACACTCCTACAACACTACTGTACTAGGAACACTCTTACAACACTACTGTACTAGGAACACTCCTACAACACTGCTGTACTGGGAACACTCTTACAACACTACTGTACTGGGAACACTCCTACACCACTACTGTACTAGGAACACTCCTACAACACTTACTATACTGGGAACACTCCTACAACACTACTGTACTAGGAACACTCCTACAACACTTACTATACTGGGAACACTCCTACAACACTACTGTACTAGGAACACTCCTACAACACTTACTATACTGGGAACACTCCTACAACACTACTGTACTAGGAACACTCCTACAACACTTACTATACTGGGAACACTCCTACAACACTCAAGTGTTACCTCACGAGAATTCATTCATTAAAATATTAGTGTAACTCATACGTAGTTTTGAAATATTTACATTGCTTTATATTGTAGTAAACTGTGGTCAGCCACAAGATTATGTTGTTATAAGTTATTTACAGTGGGCAAAATCAGGGTATTTTTTCCAAAAGGGTTGGTTACATTCCACCGTAGATAAAATACCATGACATTTCTTCAACATTTGTGAATGAGTTGTCTCTGAATTCGTTAATTTGATCATATTCCATCTGGCATATAGTCCATCTGGCAAAGTTTATATTTAGTTATGTCTACATCAGTTGGTGATGCAATCTGCCAGTGTCATTTGTAGTCCAGCTGGAGCTGCCAGTAGTGACATCTGAGAGTGGTAATTTGTTGGATGCACCGTACTTTATTTAACCTGTTTCTCTCTCTCTCTCTCTCTCTCTCTCTCTCTCTCTCTCTCTGAGCCTAACCTCAGGGTGCTCGTATGACTTACAAGGGAAAGTATTTAATTCTTTCTGTATACTTGATAAAGGTCCAGCCTTGGATGATAAGTCCAGCTTTAGATGATAAAGTCCAGCCTTGCGTAATAGAAGGATTCCTTGCTACCATTCTTTATTTCCACTTGGCTTTTGTCATTGTTTACCTCCGGGGCCAAGAGCTAGATTATGAACCCTGACAGGCAGGAGGACACATACAATATCCCTTCCCTCTCCAACACGCACTATCCCCTCCCTCTCCAACACCCAGACTATCCCCTCTCTCTCCAACACCCACATCCTCTTCAGCATCCCCCTATGCTCCAACACCCACGTCCTTTACACACTATCTGCTAAACAGTATTCACAGTGACATCAATACAAACTAAACAACTGTGTCACATTCAAATCATATGATGCAATGTAACCAGTCTAGAAATATGGTACAATAAGAGCCTCGCATAACAACACATCCTAGTGCTACTATAACTCTACCTACACCACTCAACCTCACTTTCTTAACTCTTCCTTTATAGGTTTATTTTTATCTAGGAATATCTACAAATTATTTTACAGACATTAGTATAAATACACAAGTAACCCGCCCATAGGAGAAACAAGATTATGACTACGTTTCTGTCCGACTTGGACCATTATCAAGTCACACTAACACACGAAGGTGAGGGAACCAGTATTCATTTACAGTATAAACCTGTACGCTAGCCCAGAGAACATACAGATACAGGGTTTGAGAAGAACTTGCCTAGTATGGGCCAGTGGGCCCGCTGTATGTTCTTCCTTTCATAATGTTCGTAAACTACAATAAGTCATTAGTCTGATATATTTCCATTCGGGTCATTATTGTTTAGTCTTAATATTTAGACACTTATGTAGGCTGTCTTATAGGTTAGGGTGAATAAACGTAACGCACAAATGATATAATTAAGCAAACGGCCACGATGTCTGGTAAAGCTGTCACAGCACCAAACCAAATTGCATGTTTATCACTGGTAATATTGGAATATCAGTGGTAGGAGTCCCCAGCACTACAACAGTGGGAGACACCCAACATTAGAACAGTGGGAGTCCCCAGCACTAGAACAGTAGGAGACACCCAACACTAGAACAGTGGGAGTCCCCAGCACTAGAACAATGGGAGTCACCAGCACTAGAACAGTGGGAGTCCCCAGCACTAGAACAATGGGAGTCCCCAGCACTAGAACAATGGGAGTCCCCAGCACTAGAACAGTAGGAGACACCCAACACTAGAACAGTGGGAGTCCCCAGCACTAGAACAATTGGAGTCCCCAGCACTAGAACAGTGGGAGTCCCCAGCACTAGAACAATGGGAGTCCCCAGCACTAGAACAATGGGAGTCCCCAGCACTAGAACAATGGGAGTCCCCAGCACTAGAACAGTGGGAGTCCCCAGCACTAGAACAGTGGGAGTCCCCAGCACTAGAACAATGGGAGTCACCAGCACTAGAACAGTGGGAGTCCCCAGCACTAGAACAATGGGAGTCCCCAGCACTAGAACAATGGGAGTCCCCAGCACTAGAACAATGGGAGTCCCCAGCACTAGAACAGTGGGAGTCCCCAGCACTAGAACAGTAGAAGACACCCAACACTAGAACAGTGGGAGTCCCCAGCACTAGAACAGTGGGAGTCCCCAGCACTAGAACAATGGGAGTCCCCAGCACTAGAACAGTGGGAGTCACCAGCACTAGAACAGTGGGAGACACCCAACACTAGAACAGTGGGAGTCCCCAGCACTAGAACAGTGGGAGTCCCCAGCACTAGAACAGTGGGAGTCCCCAGCACTAGAACAGTGGGAGACACCCAACACTAGAACAGTGGGAGTCCCCAGCACTAGAACAGTAGGAGACACCCAACACTAGAACAATGGGAGTCACCAGCACTAGAACAGTGGGAGACACCCAACACTAGAACAGTGGGAGTCCCCAGCACTAGAACAGTGGGAGACACCCAACACTAGAACAGTGGGAGTCACCAGCACTAGAACAATGGGAGTCCCCAGCACTAGAACAGTGGGAGACACCCAACACTAGAACAGTGGGACTCACCCAACACTAGAACAGTGGGAGTCACCCAACACTAGAACAGTGGGAGTCACCCAACACTAGAACAGTGGGAGTCACCCATCACTAGAACAGTGGGAGTCACCCAACGCTAGAACAGTGGGAGTCACCCAACGGTAGAACAGTGGGAGTCACCCAACGCTAGAACAGTGGGAGTCACCCAACACTAGAACAGTGTGAGTCACCCAACACTAGAACAGTGTGAGTCACCCAACACTAGAACAGTGGGAGTCACCCAACACTAGAACAGTGGGAGTCACCTAACACTAGAACAGTGGGAGTCACCCAACACTAGAACAGTGGGAGTCACCCAACACTAGAACAGTGGGAGTCACCCAACACTAGAACAGTGGGAGTCACCCAACACTAGAACAGTGGGAGTCACCCAACACTAGAACAGTGGGAGTCACCCAACACTAGAACAGTATGAGTCACCCAACACTAGAACAGTGGGAGTCACCCAACACTAGAACAGTGGGAGTCACCCAACACTAGAACAGTGGGAGTCACCCAACACTAGAACAGTGGGAGTCACCCAACTCTAGAACAGTGGGAGTCACCCAACACTAGAACAGTGGGAGTCACCCAACACTAGAACAGTGGGAGTCACCCAACACTAGAACAGTGGGAGTCACCCAACACTAGAACAGTGGGAGTCACCCAACACTAGAACAGTGGGAGTCACCCAGCACTAGAACAGTGGGAGTCACCCAACACTAGAACAGTGGGAGTCACCCAACACTAGAACAGTGGGAGTCACCCAGCACTAGAACAGTGGGAGTCACCCAGCACTAGAACAGTGGGAGTCACCCAGCACTAGAACAGTGGGAGTCACCCAACACTAGAACAGTGTATCACCCAACACTAGAACAGTGTATCACCCAACACTAGAACAGTGTATCACCCAACACTAGAACAGTGTATCACCCAACACTAGAACAGTGTATCACCCAACACTAGAACAGTGTATCACCCAACACTACCATTTGAGGGTCAGTCGTTATACATAGTGTAGGTCACGTCATACCAGTACAAGTCTCCTACCACTTGCTGACCCTCTTACGTATCAGTAAATACTGTTGTGGGAAGCAACTTAAAAAACATAAGGACCCCAATGGCAATTAGTCATACTGATTGGTTTTACCCCAATGGAAATAAGTCACTTTGACTTTTTTGGGTTATCCTAGGTAATTTATACTATGTATAATAATTGTACTTATGTATACTTGTGCCTCAGTAAACTTACTAACTTATTTACTTGCCTCGCCCCACCATCTTTGCAACTAACCCACTAAGCTGACCACAGCTAGTTCACTCTCCCGCCCCAATGCTTTCTCTTAATATGCTCTTCCTCACTCCAGCTCCTCATAGGACACTCACTTCCTCCCTCACTTCTGCTCCTCTGACTTGTGGCACAGTGGACACAGCCTTTGTCTGAACAGAAAGGATCCTGGTTCGATTTCCTGTTGGGTCGAGTTTGGGAAAGTCTTCTTACACCTGCTGTCCCATGTTCACTTAACAGTATTACTTACACTTGCTGTCCCATGTTCACTTAACAGTATTACTTACACTTGCTGTCCCATGTTCACTTAACAGTATTACTTACACCTGCTGTCCATGTTCACTTAACAGTATTACTTACACTTGCTGTCCATGTTCACTTAACAGTATTACTTACACTTGCTGTCCATGTTCACTTAACAGTATTACTTACACTTGCTGTCCATGTTCACTTAACAGTATTACTTACACTTGCTGTCCATGTTCACTTAACAGTATTACTTACACCTGCTGTCCATGTTCACTTAACAGTATTACTTACACTTGCTGTCCATGTTCACTTAACAGTATTACTTACACCTGCTGTCCATGTTCTTAACAGTATTACTTACACCTGCTGTCCATGTTCACTTAACAGTATTACTTACACCTGCTGTCCATGTTCACTTAACAGTATTACTTACACTTGCTGTCCATGTTCACTTAACAGTATTACTTACACCTGCTGTCCATGTTCACTTAACAGTATTACTTACACCTGCTGTCCCATGTTCACTTAACAGTATTACTTACACTTGCTGTCCATGTTCACTTAACAGTATTACTTACACTTGCTGTCCCATGTTCACTTAACAGTATTACTTACACTTGCTGTCCATGTTCACTTAACAGTATTACTTACACCTGCTGTCCCATGTTCACTTAACAGTATTACTTACACCTGCTGTCCCATGTTCACTTAACAGTATTACTTACACCTGCTGTCCATGTTCACTTAACAGTATTACTTACACTTGCTGTCCATGTTCACTTAACAGTATTACTTACACTTGCTGTCCATGTTCACTTAACAGTATTACTTACACCTGCTGTCCATGTTCACTTAACAGTATTACTTACACCTGCTGTCCATGTTCACTTAACAGTATTACTTACACCTGCTGTCCATGTTCACTTAACAGTATTACTTACACCTGCTGTCCATGTTCACTTAACAGTATTACTTACACCTGCTGTCCATGTTCACTTAACAGTATTACTTACACTTGCTGTCCATGTTCACTTAACAGTATTACTTACACTTGCTGTCCATGTTCACTTAACAGTATTACTTACACCTGCTGTCCCATGTTCACTTAACAGTATTACTTACACTTGCTGTCCATGTTATAACATATTCTTAACTGTGTCATGTTCACTTAACAGTATTACTTACACTTGCTGTCCATGTTCACTTAACAGTATTACTTACACTTGCTGTCCCATGTTCACTTAACAGTATTACTTACACTTGCTGTCCATGTTCACTTAACAGTATTACTTACACCTGCTGTCCATGTTCACTTAACAGTATTACTTACACCTGCTGTCCCATGTTCACTTAACAGTATTACTTACACCTGCTGTCCATGTTCACTTAACAGTATTACTTACACTTGCTGTCCATGTTCACTTAACAGTATTACTTACACTTGCTGTCCATGTTCACTTAACAGTATTACTTACACTTGCTGTCCATGTTCACTTAACAGTATTACATAGCACCTGGGAATGAAAGGAAATTAGCTTTGCTCCAAAGAAAAGGAGGATAGCTCCAGCTCCTTGGTTCAAAAGCCCTTCATCAGTGTTAACCCCTTCAAGGGGAGTCCTGTCAGGGGCTCTTGGTCAGAGGAATCAAAACTTCTCCCCTTCCATGGATCAGATTAAAATATACTCCAATATCTTCACATTTTTTCCTCATTATTGGGGATATTTCCACTTTTTGTGAATATAACCAGGAATGCTGTGATGGCTAAGTAGGTCTTGAGCCACTTGCAGCAACAGCCTAGCTGATCAGGCAGTCAGAAATGAAGTTTGGCCTTAGGCCAGCTGATAAGTACAGATTGACTGAAGAAGTCTGTACCACAGGCGAAATGTCTCGGTAAAGTTCCTCTCTGCAAGTCTTTTTCACCGCCCCAAAACTCTTCAAATTGGTCACAAGTATGTCACCTTTGGCACTATTATCATACACTGAAGATTTAGCTAAGATTCATTCTGCAACTTACACAGTGTGAATTGTGCTGTTTCTAGAACAAGCTTCGACTACTACTTTTGCTGAGTGGTCCACACAGGTTTAGTGCTTCACATAAATATACTACGTAATAGTAATTGATACAAGTTAGTGGGATAAAGTTGAGACCATGATATTTACTGTGGGACGAAATAAAGATAAGCAAGTTGAAGGAATGTATTGAATGGTAATGTGCCTGCCCGTGGGATCAGCAGTTCAAGGTCAGTAAGTTTATTTAGTTACAGGTACACAATTATCATACATAGTGTAAATTACAATTATCATACATAGTGTAAATTAAAATTATCATACATAGTGTAAATTACATAATCTAGGATAACCCCAAAAAAGTCAAAGTGACTCATGTCCATTGGGGGTCCTTACAATTCCTCGTGAAACTGAACAGTTTTTGTTTTACAGAACAACTTCATGAAGCTGCTGGCACTGCAGGACCGTCTGAGTAGCAACAGCAGTGGAGACCACGATAGCAGCAGTACACGGTGTGAGTTGGTGCGTCCTGGAAGATACTTACTCAAGGAGGGAGAACTTCTCAAACTCTGCCGCAGGGAGATGCAACCCAGGTATTTTATCCTGGTAAGTGATGACTTGCTCCTTTAATCTGTGTAATTACCTGTTTATGGTGACAGGGATAGAAATATTCATGGTGTTCCCTCGTTGTAGTTTAGTTTGCAGTATAGTATCAAAAGTCCTGTACTAGCATCAAGGCATGATGATGTTCACTCATGGAAAGACAGCAAAAGCAAGAGTAACAGTGAATGCTTTTTCTTTAGATCATCCTGCTGTGGGAGGAACTGTCGGTAACTTAAAAATAAGTACATGTATCTTAAATACACAGTACTACTTTCAACTATGTAGTTATCAAACTAGGGATGACTTGATATTATATCACAATATTTATGTATAATAAGTTATGTATGTAAAGTATAATAAGTTATGTGTGGAGTTGATTCTAGTACAGTGGACCCCCGAGTTTCGTAAAAACTTCACTCCTGAAGTCTGCTCAAGTGCCATTACCGAACGAATTTACTCCCTTAAGGAAAAATTTCACGTAGGTTAGTCTATTTCAGACCCCCAAAAATACACTTCCACAAGAACTTACAAAATTATACTTACATAATTGCACGATTTCCGGGGTATTCGTTAACCGAGGGTCCACTGTACTGTAGGATGAACTATGATGCTTGCTGACATCCTCACTCCCAAAGGATGTTTTCTCTTAATCTGTAAAGGAAAATATAGCACTCTTTTATTAAAATACTATTGTACAGTACTTTGTATTTTTATCTGTATGATTTAAATAGCACTACAACTTCATTATTCAACGTTTTGAACATAAAAGTTAATGGCATTATCAGTTGCTGCTTTAACTACCATTTGCTATCATGACCAACTTGCTGCTATTGTCAATTATTTTCTGTCATTATCATAATAAAACCAAAACAAAACTAAATAAATTAGACCTATTCCTCAAACAATATCAGTAATTAGTTCCAAGACACATATCACATACAGAAATAATCACAAAATAATAATAATAACATGACTAGTGGAGGCAGGAGTGTTCAGGAATGATCTGAGGACAGGGAAGGGCTTGTCAAGTTCTTCAATTAGAGAACACTTCACCACAAGGAGTTCCCTTGAAAGAAGAGTACTTGTGTATTCTACAGTGTGTCTGTGGTGGGCAAGTGGGGGTACTCACATATTTGTGGTTGCAGGGTTCATCTTAGTTCTTGGCCTCTTATTTGTCTCTTGATAGAGTCTCCCCCCCTCCCTAGCTTGTACAAGAGCATTATCATACCTACTTTTAAAACTATGTATGGAGCCTATCTCCACCACTTCTTTTTTATCAAGACATTCCACTTCCTGACCACCATGAGACTAAAAAACCCTGGCAACCCTGTGGATTTTGTGTCTTTAGCTTCCAGCTATGCTCCAGATGACCTGTTTCTGGCCTCTCCAACAGCTTATCTCTAATTACACTGTCAGTTCCTCTGGGTATTGTGTAATTTATTATCATGTCTTCCCTGGTTTAGAATCTGACCTCCAGTGTCACTAGATTCAGTTCTGTTAGCCTCTAATAACTCGTACCCCTTAGCTCTGAACTAGTCTTGTTGCATACTTCTGGAATTTCTCCAGCTTCTTAACATATCTCACACTAGATGTATGTGAAATTATATTATATTTATTAACACATCGGCCATGTCACCATCATTCACTCCATCACTGTCTTATATCAAATGTATAATAAAGATTCATAAAGAAGATGAATGTAATTTAAGTATCATTAATTAGGTATGACTTCCTCTTCTACCAACTGTCTGATCATTTATGAACAAAACAGACTTTAAAGAACACTCAAGGCTTCTGCACTGAAATATTTGTAAACTGTTGTGGAAATATTTGCAACCCAGGAACAAAGGTCTGTGAAAACCTTGAGAGCTTTCTGCCTCTCAGCTAGCGAATGGTCACATAACACATGGCATGGCATGACATAACATATTTATATAACATACAATCATGTTACTATTCTGAGTCAAGCTGCAGTCATGACTCAGAAAGAGATGACAGAATAGCATCATATTCCATATAGTATACTGTACTACGTACTCAATAATAATAATAGTAATAATGCTACTACTAATAATATGAGTTTCATGTGTTAATCATGTGTGCACATAACACCCCAGCCCCTTGACTTTGTCAAAGTCCAAAATTTTGGGTAATGTCTACATTACAAATCAAAGAGAAAGTGTGTCACCTGAACAAACGAAAATCCCAGGCCTAAGAACTTTTTCTATAAAAAAAAATATTTAACCCCCAAAATATCATTACTCAGTTTCCCATTTTTTAATGGGTAACCTAACACTTGCCCATAAAAGCTGGAAACGTTATGTAGGAAAAAGAAGATCAAAGACAAGTCAGCTGGTCTTTTCAGTACTATCCTTTGTCCACTGGAACATGACAGGAAGCTAGTATGTATCATGGTTATATTTGTGGAACAGTAACAAAAGTATTATAATGTATACAAATAACTACAATATACTGTATCTAAAATAAGTCTTTTTCAGATGTGTAGTTGTTGATATTTTTTCAACTTGTTTCAGGCATATTAGCTGTAAAAGATAAAAGAGACAGGTTTTAAATAATATACTTTTCAGTTATCAGATGTTCTCCTGTACACGAGCTTTGTCACCAGTGGCCCAGGTGGAGCACTCCGACTCAACTACGAACTTACCTTGGAAGGAATGAAAGTGGAGACACCAAAAGCTGAGGAATTTAAGAATGAGTTTAGTGTCATATCAACCTCACGTTCCTTTACCCTTCAAGCAAGGTAAGCATAAATAACAAAGGTAGGGGACTAATAGATTGCAACTGTCTAGGGAGGTATAAGGGAGGTAGATAGTGATAATAGTGTATAATTCTGTGATGGAAAGAAAATTTAGAAGACATCATGGGGAACTGCTAAACCAATAGGGGGTCATACATTGCTTGGGAAATGGGAGGCAATCCCCTCATTAGCACCTCCTTTCATTTGAAGTATAGAGTTTGAAAGAATGTATCAAAGAGGGATTGAGAGGTAAGAACTGAACATATATTAGGCATATGTCTGTATATTGAATGGAGATAATGGATTACCGGACTTAAGTTTTGGAGGTTGGGAAGTACATACAGTGCCTGCACTGAAAATGGGGTGGAAAGGTTGCAGCCTTGATAGGATATGGCCAATATTTAAAAGAAAGAACCCCCTCAAAAATATTTTTATGAGATTGCCCTCTTGTTGTCATCTAATGTAGGATTTTCTTTGAGTGGGAAATCTCATCTAAAATACAGTGGTACCCCGAGTTTCGGCCATAATGTGTTCCAGAAGGCTGTTCAAGTGTCGTTACCAAATGAATTTGTTCCCATAAGGAATAATGTAAATTAGATTAATCCATTTCAGACCCCAAAAAATACACTTACAAAAGCACTTACAATAATACACTTACATAATTGTTCGAGTTGGGAGCTGTACGAAACTCGGGGTACCACTGTATATCTTAGTTGTGAGTGTTGTAAAATTTTAAGATTCCCAAGATACCCACCTGAGGAATGACTAAATGAGACTACTGCTTCTCTGTTAAAAGCTTTTACATGATGATCCCCACCTTCATAAAAGATTCTACATAGAGCAGTCTCATCAAGAGAGTTTTCAGAGAGAAAGTATCAAAGTTGTATTGTAAATTGACAGTGTATTATCTTAGAATTTTGGATACCTGTACATTTTTCTGCCATTCTCATATTCATTGAGACCAAATATTAATGGTCTTAAAATAGATATTTATATAGTAATACGTAGTTATAAATCTTTTAAGCAAAGTCACTGATTGTTGCAAAAATGTGTTCCCAGCACGGCAGAAGAACGAGATGAATGGATAGTGGCATTACGTGAAGCAATAGAGGATAATGCCTCGCGCAGATCTACCTTCTTGCAGGCCAAGACATTTGTCTATCGGCAACCATCTACCTCTACACTTGGAAAACAGGTACAGTAATTTTAAAATATTCTTTAATGATGGCAGCAGTAATAGTAAAATTACATTATAAATTTTAGAAAAAGCTTTCAAATCTAGGATTAATTTTGTTTCTCCTACCTGACTTTATATAGATGAATGTCATGAAAGTTTTGAAAACTTCCTTATACAGTAACAATAATTACTCATCCGCTGTTCCTAATACAATACTAAAATTAAGTGTTTGACAGGCTCCTGTATGGATTCCCGACTACAGAGTAACAATGTGTCAGCAGTGCACAGCAGAATTCACTCTCACTTTTCGCAGACATCACTGTCGTGCTTGTGGCAAGGTACCATCTATAATGCATGCTTACTTAAGAATTCTCTGAAATACAGTATAGTACCATGTATATTTTTATTATTATTTCATATTATAGGCAAGCTTATCCAAAGATTTATTGTTATTCACAGGTAGTATGCGATCACTGTTCGGCCAACCGTGCTCCTTTACAGTATAAAAAGAATCAGACAGCGCGAGTCTGTGATACCTGTTTTGAAATCCTTCAGAAAGATTTTGAGCACAGATATGAAGGCTCGGCAGTTCAGGAGGACCAGCAGGGAAACAAAATAAGACGAGTGTCCAGTCTCAAGGCTCAATTCAAGAAGGGGATCCGGGAAAGCAGTAGAAATCGCATCAAGAAGAGAGTTCCTGAGAGATTGATGGAGGTATGTGAGACTAATGTGATGAAAAAATTATTAGCTTTTGTCATTTTTCAAAACATATCTGCATGCATGTACTATATGTGAAGAGCTATACCTGTGCAGGTCATTCATCACAAGGTTTGGTGGGGGGCTCGATCCTCTGATGTTAACTTGGGTCCAAGAGCAATACTGTGCATATATACTCGCTTTTAACATAAAGGGTCTTAAACTGTGCAATAATAACCAAGTTCTCCATACAGAAGTGGAAAATGTAAAAGAATGCTTCCTCCGTAAGCCATGCATGACGTAAGAGGTGATTAAAATACCGGGAGCGAGGGGCTAGTAACCCCTTCTCCTGTATAAATTACTTTAATGTAAAAAGAAACAACTTTTGTTTTTCTTTTTAGGTCACCCTGCCTTGGGTGACCTAAAAAGAAACAAAGCCAGAATGTGTGGAAGTACTGTACTGTAAGATGTTATTGATAAGGAGTCGCTGTTCAGTAGTAATCCACTATTTGGCATGTGTGATGACAAGAACCACTTGCATGTTTTATTCAATATTTATTTTTCCTTATTTTTTCTACATTTCAGGTATGTGCTAGTGATGCTTCCTCTCAGATGTGCGGTTATCTTAGGATGATGGTCAGAAGATCGTGGCACAGAGGATGGTTCGTGCTCAAAGACCGAGTGCTGTATGAGTACCGAGCACCACAGGACGTATGCGCTCTGCAGAGTCTGCCTGTACTCGGTTACATCGTTGAAGCCATGCAAAAGGTTGCAATAATGTATTGCATTTGTGTCTAGTAAACTTCATTAACCTTTAAAGTATGATATATAACTAAGATATACTTGAACTGCTGTTTTACTAGGCTGATCCATTATCTACAGAACATGCTACTTAAAGCCTCATATTATTTTATTTTGTGATGTATCTTTTAAGCCATGCATATCGTAAGAGGCAACTAAAATGCCAGGAGCAAGGGGCTAGTAACCCCTTCTTCTGTATACATTACTAAATTTAAAAAGAGAAACTTTTGTTTTTCTTTTTAGGTCACCCTGCCTCAGTGGGATATGGCTGGTTTGTTGAAAAAATAATAATAATATGTAATAATAATATTTGAGCAGTCCTGGTTCGAAGATACACTGTAAATGACTTAGCTTACAGCAGATTTATTGATTATTGATACCTCTGATGACATATAGTTAACATTTGATTTTTGCAAAAAGTGCAATGTCTTTTGATACGGATACTGTATATGCAAATGCAAAGGCCGAAGCATCTATGTACAGTGGTCCCTCGGTTTTCGTGCATCTCCAAACTCGAACATTTATGTAAGTGTATTTTTGTAAGTGCTGTTGCAAGTGTATTTTTGGGGGTCTGAAATAGACTAACCTACGTGACATTATTTCTTAAGGAAGTAAATTCGTTCGGTAATGGCACTTGAGCAGCATTCTGGAATGAATTTTCGGCGAAAACCGAGGGACCACTGTATCAGTATTACAGTTGACCCCCGGTTTTCGTAATTTATTCGTTCCAGAATGCTGTTCAAGTGCCATTACCAAACAAATTTATTCCCATAAGGAATAATGTAAATTAGACTAGTCCTTTTAGACCCCCAAAAATACACTTACAAAGGCACTTACAAAAATACACTTACATAATTGTTCGAGTTTGGAGCATAACGAACACCGGGGGTCCACTGTATATCAGTAACACAAAAAATAGTTACACATAATGAAAATAGTATAAGATACCCATATTAATTCCTACTCTGGCTCTCAGTACTGTATGTTGTGAAGTTCTTTGCCATTGATAACATGGAAAACGTATTTCATGTATCACAAAATCATAATGACATGATTACAAACAAACCATACCATGGGCGGGGATAAAACCCGCGATCAGAGAGTCATAAAACTCCAGACCGACGCATTAGCCACTGGGTCAGCTGGCTACAATAAGATTCATTCAACTCTCTGATCACGGGTTCTATCCCTGCCCGTGGTATTGTTTGTAATTCATGTAGCCATGTAATAGGTGTATTAACTTGTCAGAAGAGAGAAAGTTAACTGCTCTATACAATATTTCACTAGGTTATGTGGATGGTACCTGTGGACTGTTTTAGTTCATACAGTACAATATTTTAAATTAACACACCGGCTGTCTCCCACTGAGGTAGGGTGACCCGAAAAGGAAGAAACACTTTCACCATCACTCACTCCATCACTGTCTTGCCAGAGGCATGCCAATACTGTAGTTCAAAACAGCTGCTGAAGCCTGTCAATCAATCTTTTAACTTATATCAAGAATTTACATAGTCTGTAATGCTGACATTACATTTACTGAACACTGACATAGCCTGCAACATTGATGTTTCTTTTACCAAGCACTGACATAGCCTGCAACATTGATGTTGTTTTTACCAAGCACTGACATAGCCTGTAATGCTGACATTGCTTTTACCAAGCACTGACATAGCCTGTAATGCTGACGTTGCCTTCACCAAGCACTGACAAAGTATTTATACTTACAGGTGAGGGAGGAGGCAGATGGTGTGGATGCTTGTTTGACTTTCCAGTTGACCCACTCCAACCAACCACCTCTTGTCTTCCATGCTGACACTCCACATCTGGCCAAGAAGTATGATTTATACATTCAATTTTTGTCTAAAAGTTATTTGAATGATTAAGAAATTTGATATCAAACTTTGAAACCAGACACTTGAATTATGTAACAAAACCCTTCAAGGGAGATTCCTTGATGCTGGTGAGGGGCTCTTAATCCAAGGAATTGGACCTGTCTTTCCCTTCCTTGGATCAAACCTGAATGCCTCCCATTCCTCAAGGCTCTAATGTGACCCCTACGGATGTAGTGCTTCCCCACGAATGTGATAGATAATAATACAGTATGTTTGCTCAAAGATCTATTAAGAGATTATTATTATGTATTATTATTACAGTGGACCCCCGGATTTCGTACTGCTCCCAACTCGAACAATTATGTAAGTGTATTTTCGTAAGTGCTTTTGTAAATGTATTTTTGGGGGTCTAAACGGACTAATCTAATTTACATTATTCCTTATGGGAACAAATTCGTTGGGTAACGGCACTCGAACAGCATTCTGGAACGAATTATTGACGAAATCCGGGGGTCCACTGTACTATTATTATTTTTACAATCATGGGAGGAGAGCTTGATTCAAAGAAGTGGAGTATTGATCCAAGTCCTGAGATGAAGATCCCCTCACCAGCATCAAGGAGGCTTCCTTGAAGGTCTATTAAGAGATACTCTACCATTAATTGAATTACAAAATATTAATAACTTTAAACAATTACTGTATACTCTGTAATACTGTATTATCATCACACTCATGGGGAAGCACTAAACTCATAGGATCATACAGTGCTTGGGGAATGGGAGGCATTTAGAATTAATGCAAAGAGAGCACAGGTCCAGTTCCTTGGATCAAAAGCCCTTTAAGGGGATCTACTAAGAGATACTCTTCTGTTAATTTAATTATAACACTGGTAACTTTACCCTAAGCAATTACTGTATAATACTGTAAGAGTATATAATAAATTGGACTATTTTTCAGGTATATACAGTGTTATATTTAATTGGAATACAGATTTACATTTTGTTTGCAGGTGGATACAAGCCATGAAGGAAGCTGTTGTTCTCACCTGACATGGTGTGAGCTGAACTACTGTAATATAACCTTTCCTGTGCTCTCTGGAAGAGGCAAACCTCACATTCAACATTCACGATCTGAGCCATCTGCTCATGTTATGGTGAACTGTAGCTGCTGCTGGACACGATTTTCCAGTGTGGTACACCTCACGGTGTGGTGAACTGTAGCTGCTGCTGGACATGATTTTCCACAATATGGTACACCTCATGGTGTGGTGAACTGTAGCTGCTACTGGACATGATTTTCCACAATATGGTACACCTCAGGGTGTGGTGAACTGTAGCTGCTGCTGGATATAGGGTTGATATGTACCTGAGTGTGCTGCTCTTTATAGATATTGAGGGTACAGGATTACCAATAATTCTTATCAAATGATCCCCAAATGTCAGCTTAATTTGTATAATAAAGGCTGAAATGAAATTGGGGATCACATTACTGTGTTGGAAAGCATTCAAGTTTGTTGGTTAATGTAAACATGTGTTCAATTTACATTGAGTTAGTCAATTAAACTTGAGTGACTTCGTATAATTCATCAATGGCTCGGCTTTTAAATCCTGTCACTCTGCATGTATTTTTTTCTGTTAAGGAAGTGGAGCGTAGTGTTTTTATTAATACACAACCTGTCTTTGTTAATATAGCAAATTGAATAAACAGTATGATCACGAAAGATTTGTATAAGTAATTGCTGCTTGCAGCCTCTTGTTAGGTTGATTTAAACCCAGTTATCCAAACACTTACATGAAGCCATTTTAAGCTGTGCACCAGATTTTTTGGTATTCATATAAATAACTTGTACTCATAGTTTGACTAGTGAATTGGCTGCAGAAGCAGATTATTATTATTATTATTATTATTATTATGATGATGGAGCAGAGTTTCTCAAACTAAACCAGGTTCTTGAGTGCAGCACCTAGAGAACTCTTGCCAGTATTGTATATCTTCTATGTCTTTCTGAGTCTGTGATGCGTATTCTGTTAACACTGCATTATTATTGAGATTACAAAATATATAAATAAATATAAAATATATATATATAAATTATATATATAAATATATATATTATATATAATTTTTATATTGGTCAGTACATTGTGCATATTTTTCTAGGACTGACCTCTTGGAATGTTTTAAACAAGGTAAGCTATGAACATATAATTGTTCCCATCCTCAAGTTGGGATTGTTTAGTCCAGCCATTCTGATTCCTTATGCAGTGTGTTTACTTTCTCTGACACTTGTTCCCAGTTTATACACATCCTGCACTGTGCCAACTAGTACAGTGAAGCAACCAATCTTATTACATTGATGTTAAGAGCTAAACCTGTTTGAGTGATGGCAAACTTTACCTACTACCAAATATTACGCAAGTTTGCCCTTGGAGGTCTTCTATTTGTATAAAGTCTTAACATTATTTTTACCTTCCTAAGGTTCCAATGTACACAGTAATCTGCTGTATGTCACCTATTTTGAGTTGAACTGTACTATTTGCTTGCCTTGGGTAAGACAGTGATGGAGTGAATGATGGTGAAAGTGTTTCTTTTTCAGGTCACCCAACCTCAGTGGGAGACAGCCACTGTATTAGGAAAAAAAATTATAATTTTTTTTTAACACATTGGCCATCTACTGAGGTAGGGTGACTGAAAAAGAAGAAACACTTTCATCATCATTCACCCTCATTGTCTTGCCAGAGATGCACCAATACTACAGTTCAGATGCCCCTCAATACTGCAAATATCTCTACTGTACATGAAACTAAACTTAATATTGTAGTTACAAAATATCTATAATTATTTATATCTTTTAGATTATGATATTTATTGTGCTTTAAAAAGAGTATTAGTGTTGGAATGGCCACATGGAAGTGTACATTGCCTGCCCATTGGTTAGACACTAAACAATCCAAACTCTGACACCAGTCTATTGTACTTTTTTTCATACTTTTGCTACTACTGTAAAATGTATATCTGAAATTTTTATGATGAATACTTTAGAATGAAGTATATTTTATGGTGTTTATTCAATCTAGAAACTAAGGAGAATGGTAACTCATATCCATACTCTGTAGATTTAGTGTAGGTGACTCCCAAGTTTGGAAAAGATCACCATTCAGCCTACCATCACAATCACCTGCGACCAAAGTGCAAAAGGCATTCAGTCTTGGGGTCATTCTGTGTAACATAAATCATCCTGTCTGTGTTGTTTTGTCTAGTCATGTACACCATTGTGTCCAAAACTTGAACCAACAAGAAGTATTTCTGTACATTTCGTTTTATTTCTTCCTCTTGCCATTTATTATTATGTTCATAGTGCCAAACTTGCAGGAATCATGCAACACCTGGAAAATGGTAAGTAATCAGATTTGATCTAAGGGAAGGGTAGCCCTAATACCTTAAATTAAGAACCCTTCACTGACACTAAAAGGGCCCCCTTGTTCCTATCCTTGAAATTCTTTAGTGACATGTTCCTATTTCAAATCTGCGAGCCATTGCTTACACAATGTGTTCATTATTACCACAGCCTTTGTGTCATTAAGGTTATAATCCTAAACACTAATATCAATGTTACACGAAGAGAAATTAGTATGACTGGCAGCAAGGCACCTTCCTTGAGGGAAATAAACTGGGTAGCCTATGAATCTGGACCATTTGAGGGAGGTTCCTTGGTGGTGAGGAGTTCTTGAGTCAAGAAATTTGACTTGATCACTTCTCCTTGGATCAAACCTGATTGCCTCCCCCCTCATTCCAGGAGCTATGACCCCTACAGGTTTAGAGCTCCACTCCTTCACCATAATATAATAAAGCTGAAATAATATTGTTATTCATGGGGAACACTAAATCATACAGCACCTGGGAGAATGGAAGGCATTCAGGTTCAGTTCAATTCCTTAGATCAAGAGCCCCCTTACCTGCATCAAGGAACCTCCCTTGAAGAGACACAGAACAGCCAACATATGATCAGTCACATTTCTGTGTAATAGCTATTTTTATATGCATTAACATCATATGGTTTCCTTCAAGGGTGCTACACTCAAAGAGTTAATAAAACAGCTCAATAACTTTCTTGCTTTATTCAGTGAAATAACTTTTTACATTTGCAGTAACTAACAGCAACAAGGAACCTCTGGGAGCAATCTCTCGTGTTTCAACCTGTAATGGTGTTAAAATATTCACAAACTGCCTCTCACTTTCTTACATCAAGTAGTGGTCACATTCATTTTACTGCCTCGCCATCATTAACAGTAGCCGTGATATGCAGTGACCAAAACTATCCATTAATAAATTAGCGTGTGTTTATCCATTCACCTAACATCTACTGTAACCGACAATACATCTGTGAAAAATTGTCTGTATTCTACAATATGTACAAACTTATAAAAAAAAAAATCAGTAATTTTCTCAAACTTTTCCTGCAGCAGGATACTTGATACTTTACATTTAATTTATAGGTCAAATTGTTTCCTCATACAAGCAAAATGTATGTAAATTAAGTGCATAAGATGAATGCTGGCTAGCGTGGAGCACATGAGCAGCCTCTGAGCAGGTCCTGGGGTCCTCGCCAAAATGATTATGACCAGTCTAGCAGTGGCAAGTCCCCCAAACACAGTGGTCAGAAAGAAAAACATGCTGTGACTGTTCTCCTGGTGCAGAACCTCTGCTGTAAGCAACACAAGGCAGTGGCCAGTTAAGCTGTAGCCAGAGATTGACACTAACTGGGACAGGGTCAGGCACGTCTGGCAAAAGTAACCAAGAAAGAAAGCAACCAAGGAAAATCCTAACCAGTACCCAAGAGTTAATTTAGTGGCAATTAGTAGTTCTCCAACTAGAGTTCTAGCTGGGCTATGAATACCATATAGTAGGATCAAAGCAAGTGTGGTCACCACCCATACTGGACCTTTCATGTCAGAGTGAACGCGACGGAACTCAGGAAATACAACAGGTGGTGCCAAGGAAGATAATATTCTGTACGGGAGCTTATAGTTGGCCACGGAAAAGTAAGGCCAAATAAATGAGCAAATGTTGTAGCAGTAATCAGTCATAGAGGCTTGCTTGGGTAGTAGCATCTCAAGGTCAGAGTCTATAGACTCGATAGTCACAATTGAGTGGCCTTTGTGCGACATGGTTACCATTATTCAATGCATCCACTAACACAAGGGTAATTTCACGATACGGTGAACTTTCTTAACTTGGAAATATAAATCCAAAGTTCATAGAAATAAAATTAACTCAAAAAGAGCTTCATAGACATGAAAAAAGTACCATTATCTAAAGATTTCAATGTTACAGAAACTCACTGCACCAGTCAGCAAGACACTGATAACACTCTGATGCTTGGTTGGAATTGGCTGCTACCAAGTCCTGCAACCACTCTAAAAATAACTCTCTATTCTTCTTGAGAACAAGAAACTGACCAAGAACTACATAAGCTTTATCAAAGCCTCGATTCTCTAGTCTCCTGCCCAGAACTTCTCCAATACCAGCCAGTTCTGTCACAGGCTTATCTCCCATAGGCTCAGCAACAAAGAGCGTGTGCTTCTGAGATGTTGTCGCCATTATTCTGACAGCTCATCAATCCTCACTCAACACTATTCATTAACTGAATGGTTGCCATTGTTCCACACCTGCAAATGCACAAACACAAAAATGATAAATTATTCCTTGTTCAACATGACCACACTAATATACAGTATCACTGCTGGGAAATACTAAATATTAAAACCCATCTCTCTCATGCATTTTTTATGAGCCTCTATAAGATCTTGGCAGTTTTCTGCACCATTCTCTATAATACATGCATCTCTTGCTTGCTTAGTCTCTGGGCAGGCACAGCATGCCTTGCACTTTGGCTTCTTGTCCTCAGCCGCTGTGTTAATGTGACCTTCGGCGATGCCTCCTACAGGCATGCTGGTGTCTGCAGGCGGCAACTGAGAACTGTTGGCCCCCATAAGCTGTTATTAAATACAGACTTCTGAATAGCCACGCTTCTCTGATGCCGTGACAGTAACTGTACACGCAATCTCCTAAGTGTGAGAGTACACAAACAACCACCACAATACAGATTTCCTCCACTAATGTATTCAAACTTTTTCCTAATTTTGCTTACGTTGATTTTCTTCTTGAATCTTCTTAAATCCTTCTTTAACTTCTTTCATAAAATCACTCCGAAACTGTCCTACACGTTTTGTAGCTCCTGATTCTATTGCTTCTTTACTGCGTTGAAAGGCATAAGCAGTAAGCTGCGCAGCACGTCGAATTGGATAAGACTCTGCCAATCTATCAATCACCTCCGAGTTGTTCAGTAGTCTATTCAGAAGGTATCGCAGCACCATAGCACAAACAATGCTGAAAATAAAGATAAAATCTTAAAATTGGCAGCCAGCCTAAATATTTTAGTACCCAAGTAGCTCATACATTCTCCACTTTGTGTATCTACATTAAATTTTACACAATTTCTATACATTTTTTCCTTTAATATAAGGAACTGAGAAATAATTGCAGCTTTTCAATCCTGATATCTAACCTTACCTTAAAAAATCCTCAGAGAAACAATTACACAACATGCTCTCTTAATATTTCTTAAGTCACATGATTATGACCTGGCAAAACCTTTCACCTGTACATTTCCCATTACTCCTACAAACTATTCTCCCTCCAAGATTCCCAGCTATCATCTACCCTACCTTTTGTCTGAACAGGTACTGTATATAAAAATTCTCCAGCTTTTTCAGTACAGTAGTAGTATCATTCAGTACTACGGTAGCTACTTTTAATCTTTTACATATTCACATGACCTTGCCAGCAATCTAACATCTGACATTTTGCTTATAATTTTTACAGCATCTTAGGGCATTTATATTCCACTCCATTATGTGTCCTTGTCTGCTGCTGTACAGGGTACCGCATTCAGTTTCTAATGCTTAGTCACTAAAACTAAAACAGAATTGTTATTCACCAATATTGAAAATCCAAGAAAAGTAACTTTGCATGTTTATCAAGCAACAGACACAGAGGTGGTACTGGGAGTACAGAGGGAGGAGGAAGAGGTTGGGAAAAAGATAGTGAGGAAAAAATGGTGGAAAAAAGGAGGAAGGTCAATCATACATTAATAAAAGTTATTACATAAAACTCCACTACAAAAAAAAAAAAAAAATACACTAATCAGTACCTAAGATATACATTTTATGTGAATATCTAACTATTTCTTTAAATATTATTGTTATTATTACATTTATTAGGTGAGCACTATACCCATTGGGATCATACAGCACCAGGAATTGGAGCACTTGTACAAATATTTTGATCAAGAGCCCCTCACCAGCATCAAGGAACCTCCTTTGAGTTTTTTTTTTAGTGGTACCTGTGTGTTGCTATACAGTAATATTAAATGTGGTAGTAACTTTGAGTGGTCTGTGAAGCTTTGGGGGTTAAATACCACCTGCTGTATCCCACCTGCAATTTGACAATGACCAGCCAGTCCTCATACCGTGCACAATGAGTATTTGATTTAAATCAATTTATGTGATGGTGTATCACCTGCCACCACCACCCTCCTTCCTGTTTATGGATCTGGTAATTGGTGGCTTCAAACAGCAGGGTATAGGTAAATTTTAGTTAATTTAGGTTAAAGTATAGTAACTTAATTTTAAATAATTATTTAATTTTGTGCTTTACTTACACTTTTTCCAAAACGTATGCTTGTAAATGTGTCAAAAGATGAACAGAATATTTAGAGGAAAAGTTGTGATAATACCAATGCCTGAGAATGCGTTGGGTCATTAACACCTTAAAATTAAAAATTAAAATTAATTTTGTATTTCTCATGAGCCATACAAAGACTGTAGTAGATATACATAATTTGATACAAAAGTAGGCATGAAAGAAGGCCACTAATGTAATGCCACTAATGTATGGGCACTCAACCCTTATGAGCAGCCACATAAAAGGGGGTGGGGGTGACTAGCATAAAGTGTAGAGGCTTACAGTACCTGGTTAATGGGGAATGTCACTCTTAGCTTTGTACTTGAGCAGAAGACGCTTCTTAAGAGCCAATTGCTTCCTCAGGGCCTCTAGTCTACGTAGCTGCTCCTCCCGACTGTATTCCACTCCTGGCAGTTTACGCACCTGTGGAGATATACTGTATCATTATTGGTTGTAAGAATATAAGAATGGAACAACACTGCTGCAGGCCTACTGGCCCATTCTAGGCAAGTCTTTCTCAAATCCAACCACTCCCACCTAGGTATTTGCCCAACCTATTCCCAAAACTACCTAAGAAGTTAGCTTCAACATTTGGGTCCTAATCAAATCCAACCCTTCTCACTTGTATATTTATCTAACCTATTTTCAAAACTCCCCAAGGGTTTAGATTCTATGACTACTAAACAGACTGTCCCACTCACCAACAACTCTTGTTTGAAAACCACTACTTACCTATGTTCTTTCTAACTTTAAACTCATCCAATTTAAATCCGGTATTCTGAGTTCTTTCTTGATTCGATATCCTCAGTACTTTATTTATATTGCCTTTGTTTATGTCCATCTTCCACTTATAAACTTCAATGATATCTCCCCTCATTCTACATCTCTCAAGAGAGTGACAGTTCAAGGCTCTCAATCCATCCTCTTATGAGAGTTTCCTTATACAGTGGATTAATTTGGTCATCCTTCTCTATATGTTCTTCAATGCATTTATATCCATTGTATAATATGACCAAAACTGAGCTCCAAAAGCATTATTTTGCTTCTAGAGCATCTGTCTCTTCTATACTTGGACATCACAGAGAAATATATAGTATGTATATACACACTTCATCTAATGCAAAGTCAAATAACTTTTATTTAAAAAAAGTAACCTGTACAGAACTGTACTATTTTTTAATTTTAAATGAAATGTAGCTAAATAAAACAATCTTAGATCTAATCTAATTTATAAGTACCATTTAAAACATGTTGCATGAGAAAGATAGAAAGAAAGGAAGAGAGAGATGGATACACATCTTAAAACCTATAGTCATGTTCACACAGCGGTGCATAGGTATTTAGATATTATTCGGATGCTGTGAATCATATCCTATAGGGAACACCAATGGAAATAAACTATGTATCTTTAGCTTTAATGGGTAATTCTTGGCTAAATAAAACTTTATGCAAGTGTTTTTATCTGTGTGACTAAATGGATTAAAATATAACAAAATATCACTTTTTTAACCTGCTCTATGTGTAATACTGAATTAAGAAATTTATAAGTAGGCCCACACATTAAACCAAAATGCAAAGGTTATATGTATTTTATGCATTAGGTGAAAAAGCAAATCCAAAACAGGTTCCATAAATTGTACCCAAAAAGTGAATAGGTTTATCAACACAAGTACAACTTGTTAAGTAAAAGGACACAAATGCAACTAATGTGACATTTTATTGTGGCAACGTTTCGCTCTCCAGGAGCTTTCTCAAGCCGTTACAAGCGATAAACCCACTATGTCCATTATCGCTTGTAACGGCTTGAGAAAGCTCCTGGAGAGCGAAACGTTGCCACAATAAAATGTCACATTAGTTGCATTTGTGTCCTTTTACTTAACATATTGTCGGTAATTCTACCAATATTATTACAAGTACAACTGCCTAACACCCCACATGATCTTATACAATCAACAATTCTTATGTCATACAAGGTTTACTTTAAATTAAAATTACGAAAACAAAAAATTTGATCTGTTATCTGTTAGTGGTGTTGGGGATTATCTTCCCCATGACTTGGTCTCAGACCAGACCTCTTAGGTGGGAGAGGAAATATTACAGGGTTAACAACTATTAAGAAGTACACAGGAAAGAAAAGGAAAGGAATGTGTCAACTGAATGTATGTAGAGGTTCATAAGATTTACCTGGCATCTTACATGTTCGTCTGAGAAAGTAAAGATCAGCAATCCTGCCACAGTGCAAAACAAATTAACAGGTTTCTATTTCACACTCACTTGACAGGACGGTAGTAGCTGTCAAGGACCTCGATGGAAATAAGTCACTTTGTCTGATTCTTTTGGGTTATCTTGCATAACTATATGTATGATAATTGTACTTAGGTGTACCTGTGTCTAAATAAACACATTTACTTACTCCCTGGATGGTCATTGACTACCAACGCAGAGTAAAAACTTGTTGGCTGTGCTCACCTGTTCGCGTGCTGTGTGGATCTTGCGCTGGAGTTCTAACACCTTCTGGCTGGACTCCTGTGACACACGACTCACGTCTGTCTGCTCCTTCTCCAAGCTGCCGATAGTTGTAATGTCTTGTAAACCATTGATCCACATTAACAGTAAATACTGTTATTGCAATTAACAGGGAAGATTTAAACACACAAGCATTATTAGGTACAAGGACCCCAATGGAAATAAATCACTGACTTTTTTGGATTACCCTTGGTAATTTACACATATGTTAAACTATGTATAATAATTGTACTTATGTGTACTTTTACCTAAATATAAACTTAAGACTACACGAATAACCTGGACATAGGAGAAAGAAACTTACAAAGATATTTCAGTTCGACTTGGACCAGTATGTGACTAGTTGATGGTCCGAGTCGGACCGAAACGTTATTATGAGTTTCTTTCTCCTCTGTGTGGGGTATTTTTCTATTCTTCCAGTAATGGTATTATGAGTTTTTATTCTTTTTAAATGCGCTTAGTACTTACAAGGTGCCTGGATATGGAAGGGGGTTATGGGGTAATTAGCCCTACAGGTCAGGGAGCACACAGACAGCCCTACTACAGGTCAGGGAGCACACAGACAGCCCTACTACAGGTCAGGGAGCACACAGACAGCCCTACTACAGGTCAGGGAGCACACAGACAGCCCTACTACAGGTCAGGGACCACACAGGCAGCCCTACTACAGGTCAGGGACCACACAGGCAGCCCTACTACAGGTCAGGGACCACACAGGCAGCCCTACTACAGGTCAGGGACCACACAGGCAGCCCTACTACAGGTCAGGGACCACACAGGCAGCCCTACTACAGGTCAGGGACCACACAGGCAGCCCTACTACAGGTCAGGGACCACACAGGCAGCCCTACTACAGGTCAGGGACCACACAGGCAGCCCTACTACAGGTCAGGGACCACACAGGCAGCCCTACTACAGGTCAGGGACCACACAGGCAGCCCTACTACAGGTCAGGGACCACACAGGCAGCCCTACTACAGGTCAGGGACCACACAGGCAGCCCTACTACAGGTCAGGGACCACACAGGCAGCCCTACTACAGGTCAGGGACCACACAGGCAGCCCTACTACAGGTCAGGGACCACACAGGCAGCCCTACTACAGGTCAGGGACCACACAGGCAGCCCTACTACAGGTCAGGGACCACACAGGCAGCCCTACTACAGGTCAGGGACCACACAGGCAGCCCTACTACAGGTCAGGGACCACACAGGCAGCCCTACTACAGGTCAGGGACCACACAGGCAGCCCTACTACAGGTCAGGGACCACACAGGCAGCCCTACTACAGGTCAGGGACCACACAGGCAGCCCTACTACAGGTCAGGGACCACACAGGCAGCCCTACTACAGGTCAGGGACCACACAGGCAGCCCTACTACAGGTCAGGGACCACACAGGCAGCCCTACTACAGGTCAGGGACCACACAGGCAGCCCTACTACAGGTCAGGGACCACACAAGCAGTCCTACAGGTCAGGGATCTCACAGGCAGCCCTACAGTCAGGGACCACACAAGCAGTCCTACAGGTCAAGGACCTCACAGGCAGTCCTACATGTCAGGGACCTCACAGGCAGCCCTACAGGTCAGGGACCTCACAGGCAGCCCTACAGGTCAGGGACATAAAACCAGACACAGGTCCGGGGTATAGCCGGTATATCAAGGGATACCCTATCAATGTCGACATTAAACTTCCAATCCCAGGTAATATTTGAGCCCCTAGGGTCAACCCTAAGGCTCCATGACCCCTCAGAGCTCTAGATCCAGGTCCTCGGAGCACTCACCACCGCAGATACTGGAAAATCACAGGTAAAAAGATACCATGTCAGGGTGTACATTAAACCCCCCTTAACCTCCTGATCTATGTAATATCCGACTTCCTAGGGTCAACCATGAAGTTCCGTGACCCCTCAGAGCTCTAGATCCAGGTGCTCGGAGCACTCACCAGCGCAGGTACTGGTAAATCACAGGTAAAAAGTCAACGTCAATGTCGTCAGCAGCCACCACTTGGGAGGACATATTGAGACTGATTCGTTGGTTCCCTCTCCACTCTATATAAATACTTTTTTTAGGCATTAATATCCCCCGGGAAGGTCTGGTTTTTTACCCCATGGATGGCAGGAGAAGCTCTCCGTATATTCGTAAAATTCTGTGGAGTTTGGAGACTTAATATGGCAGGAAAATAGCTTTACCTTTTGATTGATCTTGGAGTGAGAAGGTATGAGGTATTGATATGCTGGGTGGAGGGTGGTATTGTTACTACTGTGAGTGGTATTAACACTACTGTGAGTGGTATTATCACTACTGTGAGTGTGAGTGGTATTGTTACTACTGTGAGTGGTATTAACACTACTGTGAGTGGTATTATCACTACTGTGAGTGTGAGTGGTATTGTTACTACTGTGAGTGGTATTATCACTACTGTGAGTGGTATTATCACTACTGTGAGTGGTATTAACACTACTGTGAGTGGTATTGTTACTACTGTGAGTGGTATTGTTACTACTGTGAGTGGTATTGTTACTACTGTAAGTGGTATTGTTACTACTGTAAGTGGTATTGTTACTACTGTGAGTGGTATTAACACTACTGTAAGTGTTATTGTTACTACTGTAAGTGGAATTGTTACTACTGTGAGTGGTATTTGTTACTACTGTGAGTGGTATTGTTAATACTCTGAGTGGTATTGTTACTACTGTGAGTGGTATTGTTACTACTGTGAGTGGTATTGTTACTACTTTGAGTGGTATTTGTTACTACTGTGAGTGGTATTGTTACTACTGTGAGTGGTATTTGTTACTACTGTGAGTGGTATTGTTACTACTGTGAGTGGTATTGTTACTACTGTGAGTGGTATTTGTTACTACTGTGAGTGGTATTGTTAATACTCTGAGTGGTATTGTTACTACTGTGAGTGGTATTGTTACTACTGTGAGTGGTATTTGTTACTACTGTGAGTGGTATTTGTTACTACTGTGAGTGGTATTGTTAATACTCTGAGTGGTATTGTTACTACTGTGAGTGGTATTATTAATACTGTGAGTGGTATTGTTACTACTGTGAGTGGTATTAATACTGTGAGTGGTATTGTTACTACTGTGAGTGGTATTAATACTGTGAGTGGTATTGTTAATACTGTGAGTGGTATTGTTACTACTGTGAGTGGTATTAATACTGTGTGGTATTGTTACTACTGTGAGTGGTATTATTAATACTGTGAGTGGTATTGTTACTACTGTGAGTGGTATTGTTAATACTGTGAGTGGTATTGTTACTACTGTTAGTGGTATTGTTACTACTGTGAGTGGTATTGTTACTACTGTGAGTGGTATTCTTAATACTGTGAGTGGTATTGTTACTACTGTGAGTGGTATTAATACTGTGAGTGGTATTGTTACTACTGTGAGTGGTATTATTAATACTGTGAGTGGTATTGTTACTACTGTGAGTGGTATTGTTAATACTGTGAGTGGTATTGTTAATACTCTGAGTGGTATTGTTACTACTGTGAGTGGTATTATTAATACTGTGAGTGGTATTGTTACTACTGTGAGTGGTATTAATACTGTGAGTGGTATTGCTAATACTGTGAGTGGTATTGTTACTACTGTGAGTGGTATTGTTACTACTGTGAGTGGTATTCTTAATACTGTGAGTGGTATTGTTACTACTGTGAGTGGTATTAATACTGTGTGGTATTGTTACTACTGTGAGTGGTATTATTAATACTGTGAGTGGTATTGTTACTACTGTGAGTGGTATTGTTAATACTGTGAGTGGTATTGTTACTACTGTTAGTGGTATTGTTACTACTGTGAGTGGTATTGTTACGACTGAGAGTGGTATTACTGTGAGTGGTATTGTTACTACTGTGAGTGGTATTGTTACTACTGTGAGTGATATTGTTAATACTGTGAGTGGTATACCTGGAGTCTACCTGGAGAGAATTCCAGGGGTCAACGCCCCCGCGGCCCGGTCTGTGACCAGGCCTCCTGTTGGACCAGAGCCTGATCAACCAGGCTGTTACTGCTGGCCGCACGCAGTCCAACGTACGAACCACAGCCCGGCTGATCCGGTACCGACTTGAGGTGCCTGTCCAGTGCCTGCTTGAAGACAGCCAGGGGCTTGTATTGTTACTACTGAGTGGTATTGTTACTACTGTGAGTGGTATTATTACTGTGAGTGGTATTATCGCTACTAAACCTAGTTAATCACTACAATTACCTAACCTTAATACCATTATAATCATTGTGTCACTATAGAGTAAGGATCTAGTATAAGACTGCCTGAAATGCCTAGGCATACTTAGGCATATTATTGGCCTTCTTGTAATACTTACTTCATAATATGTCTAAATAACATAATATGTATACCCCACTTTGTAATATTATCAGAAATAAAGTTGATTGATTATGAGTGGTATTGATGATAATGAGAGTGGTATTGATGGTACTGCGAGTGGTATTGATGGTACTGAGTGGTATTGATGGTACTGAGAGTGGTATTGATGGTACTGAGTGGTATTGATGGTAGTGAGAGTGGTATTGATGGTAGTGAGAGTGGTATTGATGGTACTGCGAGTGGTATTGATGGTACTGAGAGTGGTATTGATGGTACTGAGAGTGGTATTGATGGTACTGCAAGTTGTATTGATGGTACTGCGAGTGGTATTGATGGTACTGAGAGTGGTATTGATGGTGCTGCGAGTGGTATTGATGGTACTGTGAGTGGTATTGATGGTGCTGCGAGTGGTATTGATGGTACTGAGAGTGGTATTGATGGTAATGCGAGTTGTATTGATGGTACTGAGAGTGGTATTGATGGTACTGCGAGTTGTATTGATGGTACTGAGAGTGGTATTGATGGTACTGCGAGTTGTATTGATGGTACTGAGTGGTATTGATGGTGCTGCGAGCGGTATTGATGGTACTGAGAGTGGTATTGATGGTACTGAGAGTGGTATTGATGGTACTGAGAGTGGTATTGATGGTACTGTGAGTGGTATTGATGGTGCTGCGAGTGGTATTGATGGTACTGTGAGTGGTATTGATGGTGCTGCGAGTGGTATTAATGATACTGTGAGTGGTATTGATGGTACTGAGAGTTGTATTGATGATACTGCGAGTTGTATTGATGGTACTGAGAGTGGTATTGATGGTGCTGCGAGTGGTATTGATGGTACTGCGAGTTGTATTGATGGTACTGAGAGTGGTATTGATGGTACTGAGAGTGGTATTGATGGTACTGAGAGTGGTATTGATGGTGGTGCGAATGGTATTGATGGTACTATGAGTGGTATTGATGGTACTGAGAGTGGTATTGATGGTACTGAGAGTGGTATTGATGGTACTGAGAGTAGTATTGATAGTACTGCGAGTGGTATTGATGGTACTGAGAGTGGTATTGATGGTGGTGCGAATGGTATTGATGGTACTATGAGTGGTATTGATGGTACTGAGAGTGGTATTGATGGTACTGAGAGTGGTATTGATGGTACTGAGAGTGGTATTGATGGTACTGCGAGTTGTATTGATGGTACTGAGTGGTATTGATGGTGCTGCGAGCGGTATTGATGGTACTGAGAGTGGTATTGATGGTACTGAGAGTGGTATTGATGGTACTGAGAGTGGTATTGATGGTACTGTGAGTGGTATTGATGGTGCTGCGAGTGGTATTGATGGTACTGTGAGTGGTATTGATGGTGCTGCGAGTGGTATTAATGATACTGTGAGTGGTATTGATGGTACTGAGAGTTGTATTGATGATACTGCGAGTTGTATTGATGGTACTGAGAGTGGTATTGATGGTGCTGCGAGTGGTATTGATGGTACTGCGAGTTGTATTGATGGTACTGAGAGTGGTATTGATGGTACTGAGAGTGGTATTGATGGTACTGAGAGTGGTATTGATGGTGGTGCGAATGGTATTGATGGTACTATGAGTGGTATTGATGGTACTGAGAGTGGTATTGATGGTACTGAGAGTGGTATTGATGGTACTGAGAGTGGTATTGATGGTACTGCAAGTGGTATTGATGGTACTGTGAGTGGTATTGATACTGAATGGTATTGTTACTACTGTGAGTGGTATTGTTACTGCTGAGTGGTATTATCACTACTGTGAGTGGTATTGTTACTACTGAGTGGTATTATCACTACTATGAGTGGTATTGTTACTACTATGAGTGGTATTGTTAGTACTATGAGTGGTATTGTTACTACTATGAGTGGTATTGTTACTACTATGAGTGGTATTGTTACTACTATGAGTGGTATTGTTACTACTGTGAGTGGTATTGTTACTACTATGAGTGGTATTGTTACTACTATGAGTGGTATTGTTACTACTATGAGTGGTATTATCACTACTATGAGTGGTATTGTTACTACTATAAGTGGTATTGTTACTACTATGAGTGGTATTATCACCAATGTAAATAAGTCACTGTGACTTTTTTGGGTTATCCTGAAGGGTTCTCTACACATATGCTGCCATGTATGATAATCTATGTAACTGTATTTGTGTTAACCTGAATAAACTTACTTAATCTGTGCTCCGGTTCCCCGAATTAAGGCTGAATACCTTCCCCCCCCCACATGTGCTGTATTATCCTACGGGTTTAGCGCTTCCCCGTGATGATAATAATAAAAGTTTAAAGGGACGACGAGCGTGCAGGAACGCCTCTCAGCTGATCATTTTCCCGCCAGATATTGTAAATAATTCGTGAAGCTGCAGCAGGTGGGTTAGTGCAGGTTCATATTCAAGTTTATTTCCACATATTACATTGTTTATACAGGAATGAGAGACACTTTATAATGAATGTAGAAAACCCGTTGTTATGAAGAGCATTTCCAAGACTACAAAGGCAATAAACATTACATTGTATGGTGTTTAGGATATTAAATGTATACAAACATTGAAGAAGTGAGTACTTAATGATTGTATATGTAAGTAGATTAGTATATCATTATACATATTCATAAGAACATTTATTTGGGTTATAGTCTTTTAAGTTTATAGGTACGATTTTTTTATACATTAGATGACATTCAATTCAAGAACTGAAATTCTCTAAGCCGTGACTATTAAGTTTATTTAGGCACAGGTACACGTAAGTTTAATTATCATACATAGTATAAATTACCCACCAGGATAACCCAAAAAAAATAGATAAAGTGACCTAGTTCCATTAGGGTCCTTGTAATATCTTATTATTTAAAACTTAAAAGTCAAAACAGTTCAGTAAGTCTAACAGTGGACGTCTCAGCACCGGTGACAACTTTTTCACTATTATCTCTGGAATACTTCCTCTAATATTATTCTGCCAGTTGGTCACTGTACTGGAGGGGCACCATTTTCCACTCTGGGTATCTCTTAATTCTTTGAGTGGGAAGCCGGTTCTTGAGGGTGTGGGCGTCCCACTCTGCTGTAAGTTAGTAAGTTTATTTAAAGACATAAGTACAGTTATTATACTGCCATGGGCCACTAGGCCTGATACAGTGCTCCTTTTTTCTTATGAGCTTGGGTAAATTACCCAGGATAACTCAAAAAGTCAAAATGACTTATTTCCATTGTTGCTTGGCAAGTGGAGTTCATTTGTCCTATTAAGTAACTTATAGTTAATGTTTCTATTTACAAAGTGGACTTCTGTTCCCTTTTTTTCATGGCTCAGCTTTGAGCAATTTTCCTTCTCTGTACATAGTGAAGCAGGAGTGGCCAGTACTAACTCAAGAAGAAGTACTGTTGGGACCTGAGGTCCTGACCTGAGCTCTTCTGTTCTGTGCTGTTCTAGGAGTTTGGACCTCTCTTTCTACCCTTGTTTTGAACATTTTTGTCTAATGTTCCCTGTTTTCTTTTTCTGGAACGTTTGTCCTCATCATTAGTCCTCTGGCACTTGTATTGGGCACCATTTGTAAGCTACAACTTGGGAAATTTTGTTGATGTTGGTGTCTAGCTCTACCAGCATTTAGGCAGTTGGGGTCGACCTATCCCAGTTGAATACCTATCCCCATTTTTCTTTCCAGGGTTAAATTAGTTTACATTTCCTGCCTATATTTGGTTAATATATTTTTCATGAACTCTCAGGAGGCAGGGCTGTACAGTAAAAGACGTTTTAATCCCCCTTCAAGGGAGGTTCTGGTTCTTTGATGCCAGTGAGGGGCTCTTGATCCAAGGAATTGTACCTGTATTCCCCTTCCTTGGATCAAGCCTGAATGCCTTCCCTATGGGTCATACAGCTTTGGGGCTGTATGACTCCTATGGGTTTAGCCCTTCCCCATGAATGTAATAATCCTTTTTTAAAACTTTAACCCACCTTTTTACTTATAGGCTCAGATTTGGCAGACTTTCCACCTGGAGTCTGAGAGGAAGACTACGTGCCACATACCATAACTACAGTAACCTCTGGTGGCACCGCCTACGTTGTGATTTTTAACTTTTGGGTAATGATGTTCATTGCTTGTTAAAAGTAAGACGTTTTTAGTGGAAGTGACATCCATTGGTTGTGATGGAATGTATGGTGCTACACAGCCTGGCCGGGAAGCTGGGTCTCACCTCTGCTGCTACTCTCAGGTGAGTCAAGCTTTAAGAGGAGATTTTATTTGGATTTTTAATCCAGAGGTAAGCCATCCAGGATAATCCAAGAAAGTCAATGCATCATTGAGGACTGTCTGTCTTATTTCCATTGTGGTCCTTCAATCTTGTCCCCCAGGATGCCACCCACACCAGTCAACTAAACTAACACCCAGGTACCTACTTACTTACTAGGTGAACAGGGACAGCAGGTGTAAGGAAACATGCCCATGTTCCCATCCAGCTGGAAATGGAACCACAAACACTTAGTGTGTGAGGCGAGAGCATTGCTTACCAGGCCCTTGAAGAGTGCTTCCTTGATGCTGCTAAAGGGAACTGCATGACCCATGTAGATTTAGGGCTTCTTTTTAATGATATTAATGGGCCCTCAGTCCAGTGAATTGGAAGTATCTTCCCTTCCTCCGATCAAACCTGATTACTTCTTTATCCCCCCTCCCCAGTGCTGTATGGCCCCCTACAGGTTTAGTGCTTTCCAGGAATATTATAATTGCAGTACCCCAATATGGGCTCAAAGAAATATAGTATACCATTTGATGTAATTTTTAACTTTTTGTTTACCCATTAGATGTACCGTAATAAAAATATTGATACATATACGTAAAGGGTAAATTAGATACAAAATTGCACTATATAAATAACTTTCCTATAGTATCCTCTCAATTTCTTTTGGTGTAACAGTAGTGCACAAATACCAGTACAAGTACAACAGTAGTGCACAAATACCAGTACAAGTACAACAGTAGTGCACAAATACCAGTACAAGTACATCAGTAGTGCACAAATACCACCAGTACAAACACAACAAGAGTGCACAAACACCCGTACAAAATACCTAAAGTTTTACTCATCGTTTATCTGGACTGCCTTGACTCACTGACCTTGCTGAAAATCCCATCTTCACTGTAATCACTTTGATTTTTTAACCATCTTCAATGTAATTAATTTTGCAGCTGCATTAACACCCAGCTGCCCAAACCCCTGCCCAAGAACCCCAGTAGAACTAGGAGATTATATTTGGTTATGCTAGGTAATTTGCTCACATGTTCTTAATAAGACAATTATAAGTCCAAACTTGTAAGGAACCTGAATGACCGTACTTAACCTTACACATCCCCGCCCTCACACTGCAGCACTGTGATTCATACATTAGCACTTGTTTTAAATATAATAATAATAATAATGCAATAATAAATAATTTTACTCCTTGTTGATAAGTCTGGTGGCTAGACTATATGTATATGTTTTCTGTAGCCCGTAGCATAAATTAAATTATCCTTATTATAAATTGCTTGGGCTTATCTATTTTTAAATTAATTGTGATGAGATTCTGCATTTCTGATTTCCATCTAGTAGCAAACATTGCAAGAAGTCTTAAACACCATAAATGCTCAATGTCTAATACAACACTACCCATCCAGGAAAGCGGAAGAATTAATCCGCCTGCTGGCAGTACAAGGAGGTTCAAGATTGTCTCTCAGTATGTCTTGCAAGGCAGTCATATGTCTGGAGATGGCTGCAGCACTCACAGGAGCCTCTGTTGACAAGGTATGTCATGTGGTTCACATCAACTACAGAAAAATTTCCACAAACCCCTGACTAAGAATGCCATCCTTGATCTGTTTCTCTTACTTGAGCTTCCTCCCACTGTAGACTACTCGACTATACTTCACTTCTGCAAATTCTCTAAATCCTTCTGTGTCTGCTGGGTCATTGCATGGAGAAGACCTGGGCCAGGACCTGTCCTGGTGAACCTACCTATTCCTGTACTTTATGTTTATTACCTTATCCATGTCTAAAACATCATAAATGTGCTCCTTGTTACACTGACACCTCACTTTATTAATCAAAACAGTTTTTGCATGCATGTGAGAGTGTATATTCATGCCCACATTCATACGTGTTTGGTCATCATAAGTAATTGTTATTGTTTCAGAGCCTGGTGATAAAACTCTCAGGGTTGAAGCGTCCACAGTATGTGGGAAAGAGCCAGACGGTGAGCCGCTTGCTCAATGTTTCACCCAGTGTTAGTGTTGCTGACCTTTGTGTCACTCACTCTGCCACAGCTGCTACTGATCTAGCACGCCGCGTTCTCACACAGTAAGTATAGGATAACCGTGTATGTTTCTGGCTATCTGCGTACGTATATCTTGACTTTACTAACATTTTCTTGTGATTTTTAATCTATGAATGTGACCATGATACAGTACTGCACTTCAAGTCATATACACAAATTTTTTTAATTATGTTGTGGGCAGCTTAATTTAATTAAGGGTTAAAGGAAGAAAAGGTTTATAGTGATGGAACACTTAACTCGTAATTTCCCCAGATACGAGGCCAGCACAGGTGGGAACCAAGGTGTAGATGTGAGTCTTCCTGTGTACCAGACTGCTGCTGTCCTTGCTTCCTGCAAGTGAGTTCTCTTGAGAACATCATATTATGTGTAGATTGTTTCCTTTACTTGCCTTGCATTGAGACTGCTTTGATGTACAGCCCTTGGTGGGATGCGGCTGGTTTGTTGAAAGAAAGAAGAAGAATTACTAAATGATAATATAATTGCATTGATAAGATTCTGTACATGTGAAGTAGCTACCATTTGTTGGCAATAAGTAATATTTTAAAAAGGATGAGTATTGCCAGATCCAGTCATTTTAAGTGGCTCTTCAAAAGTTTTAGCATTAAATCTAAACACATAGGTAATCTGAGTACCTTGTGAGGTTACACAAGACACTTCAAATGTGTTTAATATGGCAGGAAAAAATATAACAGTTCAATTTGATTTTGGATTAAAATTTCTAGGGTGATGAAAATTAAGGTGGACCAGCGGCGCTTGTTTGAGTCTAGCTGCAGCAAGAGGGCAATGTACCAACGCTTGGTGGAAGCCATGACTAAGATAGCCCAAGAGATTCACAAACTCAAGGTATGCGACATGTTTGAGAACCCCCGTACAGTACATATATCAAGGCCACAGATACAAAGACTGACGGACATATATTTTAGAAGATAATTTTTTTCTTATTTCTTATTTTTCTTATTTGGGGGCTGGCAACAGTAGGGGGTTAGCAAACTTTTTGTTACCAGGTTGCTGGCAGATTAAACACTTCTTTCATCAACATCAACCACATTTAAAATGTAGCAGAAAGTGCAGTTGGTATATCGTAACAGTAGCAGTCACACCCTAGTCTAAGAGCAGGAGTTGGTAAGATGTTTTGTTAGGCGGGAACTCTATCCTGATGTTAAGGTGTTCATGTTCTAGGTCACCTGTTCAGGTGGGGTGTTGTATGTTACAAGGATGACTTTATATTAGGGATGTATTGGATATGAAAATTTAGATATCCGTGGATGTGTATGAGGATGTCTTACTTATTTTGCGGATGCAAGAAATTGTGCGGATGTTCCATGGATGTTGATGCAGATGTAAGAAATTGTGTGGATGTTCTGCGGATTTCGGATGTGGATATCTGTTTACCGTAAAATGTGGATGCGGATGTAAGAAATTGTGCGGAAGTTCCACAGATGCGGATGGGGATATCCGATGCATCTCTACTTTATATGGCAAATCCTGCACTCTAAGATTTCTCCACTTGGGGATGAAGCAGTGGTGAACTTTTGTGAAGATTTTTTTGACCCATTCCCTTTTTATTTGCCTTCCAAATCATGAGCAAGCAAATTTTACAGTAGTACTTAGCATTATTTTTGTATCATTGCCATATAGTTTATCCCATATGTAATTTCTTTCTGATATTTCATTTGAACCTCCTGTATACTTTTTGATGTGTTGGGTGATCAACTTGCATCCATGTCCTCTTAGTCTGTAACCTTCCCTGATAGTCCTTGTCTACTGTCTATTCCTTGGAGAATTGTTTATAGTAGTATGTAAAATTTGTTCCAGATATATCAGATTATCATGTTTTCTCCCACTGAAGGCAGGGAAAGGTGAAAACAAGCGTACCAGGACACTCATGGATATGGTGGAAGAGAACTTCAGAGAATGTTCACCAGAAAAACGTGTTAAAGAGAAGAGCAGCGATGATGAGGACGAAAAGGATAAGGAAGCAGAGTTCGAAGCTTGGAAGAAAAAGATTTTAGAGGCAGCAGCAGCAGCAGCTGAGTAGGTAAGGTTTGTCTAGTCATTTTCATTTATTTTTACATGGTTTAGAGAATAGTAGTAATTTACATTTAAAATAGGTATTATAATCATTTGACTCATGACTTATATTCTAATGTAGCTTATTCATGTACCTCCTAATTTGCTTTACGGAATTCCATATGTACAGTATTGTTTTATAATGTATAGATAGACCTTTTATGGTAACTGTTATTTTAAAAAAAATCATAAAATTAGATTGATGAATATAGGAATGGCTTCTTTGGTATGAATAAAATATTGTGAACTGACATTCCCATAAAAAAATGAAAGGTTGCAAATAGGTGAATGTAAATAAGTGGTCCTTAGAGAGATAACATTAGAGTTGCGTTGAAGTGCACAAGTTTGGTGTTTGATATCAGTAATGTCAGTCTTTAAAGTTCAGCCTGGTTGAAATGAGCTAGGAAATGCTTGTCATATACAGTAAGAAGTTGAGGAAGTTTGGTAGTGGAAGGAATTAAGAGAATGACTACAGTCATATACCTGGAGGGTGTTCTGGGGGTCATTGCCCCCCATGACCTGGTCCATAACCATGCCTTGCCTCATAATAATAATAATAATAATAATAATTTTTATTGTGACATGATACAAAGGTGTACATAGTTATTGATATAAATGGGGTGTACATGCCAAAAGTCCGTAATATGCAGAGCATTGTGGGCATTCTTAAAATTAATTAACATTAGACTAAATGGTAAAAATTATAGTAGACAATTTATTTTGAACGTAAGTTGAACGTAATGCAATTTATTTTATCAGATCAAACAAATTAAAACAATTGTATTGCAATAACAGTTTATATGGTCATGCGTGTCGTAAGCCATGCGTGTCGTATGAGGCGACTAAGATGCCGGGAGCAATGGGCTAGTAACCCCTTCTCCTGTACAAATCTACTAAAAACGAGAAGAAGAAAAACTTTATAAAATTGGGTTGTCTGAATGTGCGTGGATGTAGTGCGGATGATAAGAAAGAGATGATTGCCGATGTTATGAATGAAAAGAAGTTGGATGTCCTGGCCCTAAGCGAAACAAAGCTGAAGGGGGTAGGCGAGTTTCAGTGGGGAGAAATAAATGGGATTAAGTCAGGAGTATCTGAGAGAGTTAGAGCTAAGGAAGGGGTAGCAATAATGTTGAAGGATCAGTTATGGAAGGAAAAGAGGGAATATAAATGTGTAAATTCAAGGATTATGTGGATTAAAATAAGGGTCGGATGCGAAAAGTGGGTCATAATAAGCGTGTATGCACCTGGAGAAGAGAGGAGTGTAGAGGAGAGAGAGATTTTGGGAGATGTTAAGCGAATGTATAGGAACTTTTGAACCAAATGAGAGAGTAATTGTGGTAGGGGACCTAAATGCTAAAGTGGGAGAAACATGCAGAGAGGGTGTAGTAGGTAAGTTTGGGGTGCCAGGTGTAAATGATAATGGGAGCCCTTTGATTGAACTTTGTATAGAAAGGGGTTTAGTTATAGGTAATACATATTTTAAGAAAAAGAGGATAAATAAGTATACAAGATATGATGTAGGGCGTAATGACAGTAGTTTGTTGGACTATGTATTGGTAGATAAAAGACTGTTGAGTAGACTTCAGGATGTGCATGTTTATAGAGGGGCTACAGATATATCAGATCACTTTTTAGTTATAGCTACAGTGGGAGTAAAAGGTAGATGGGATACAAGGAAAATAGAATCAGTAAGTAAAAGAGAGGTGAAGGTTTATAAACTAAAAGAGGAGGCAGTTAGGGTAAGATATAAACAACTATTGGAGGATAGATGGGCTAGTGAGAGTGTAGGCAATGGGGTCGAAAATGTATGGGGTAGATTTAAAAATGTAGTGTTAGAGTGTTCAGCAGAAGTTTGTGGTTACAGGCGAGTGGGTGCAGGAGGGAAGAGGAGCGATTGGTGGAATGATGATGTAAAGAGAGTAGTAAGGGAGAAAAAGTTAGCATATGAGAGGTTTTTACAAAGTAGAAGTGATGCAAGGAGGGAAGAGTATATGGAGAGAAAAGAGAGGTTAAAAGAGTGGTGAAGCAATGTAAAAGAGAGCAGATGAGAGAGTGGGTGAGATGTTATCAGCAAATTTTGTTGAAAATAAGAAAAAGTTTTGGAATGAGATTAATAAGTTGAGGAAGCCTAGAGAACAAATGGATTTGACAGTTAAAAATAGGAGAGGAGAGTTATTAAATGGAGAGTTAGAGGTATCGGGAAGATGGAGAGAATATTTTGAGGATTTGTTAAATGTTGATGAAGACAGGGAAGCTGTGATTTCGTGTGTAGGGCAAGGAGGAATAACATCTTGTAGGAGTGTGGAAGAGCCAGTTGTGGGTGTAGGGAAGTTCGTGAGGCAGTGGGTAGAATGAAAGGGGTAAGGCAGCTGGGATTGATGGGATAAAGATAGAAATGTTAAAAGCAGGTGGGGATATAATTTTGGAGTGGTTGGTGCTATTATTTAATAAATGTATGGAAGAGGGTAAGGTACCTAGGGATTGGCAGAGAGCGTGTATTGTTCCTTTGTATAAAGGCAAAGGGGACAAAAGAGAGTGCAAAAATTATAGGGGAATAAGTCTGTTGAGTGTACCTGGTAAAGTGTATGGTAGAGTTATTATTGAAAGAATTAAGAGTAAAACAGAAAGCAGGATAGCAGATGAACAAGGGGGCTTTAGGAAAGGTAGGGGTGTGTAGACCAAGTGTTTACAGTGAAACATATAGGTGAACAGTATTTGGATAAGGGTAAAGATGTTTTTGTGGCATTTATGGATTTGGAAAAGGCGTATGATAGGGTAGATAGGGGGCAATGTGGCAGATGTTGCAGGTGTATGGAATAGGAGGAAGGTTACTGAAAGCAGTGAAGAGTTTTTATGAGGATAGTGAGGCTCAGGTTAGAGTGTGTAGGAGGGAAGGGACTATTTCCCAGTAAAAGTGGGCCTTAGACAAGGATGTGTGATGTCACCGTGGTTGTTCAATATATTTATAGATGGGGTTGTAAGAGAAGTGAATGCGAGGGTCTTGGCAAGAGGTGTTGGGCTAAAAGATAAAGAAGCAAATACAAAGTGGGAGTTGTCACAGTTGCTTTTTGCTGATGACACTGTGCTTTTGGGAGATTCTGAAGAGAAGCTGCAGAGGTTGGTGGATGAATTTGGTAGGGTGTGTAAAAGAAGAAAATTGAAAGTGAATATAGGAAAGAGTAAGGTGATGAGGATAACAAAAAGAATAGGTGACGAAAGATTGGATATCAGATTGGAGGGAGAGAGTATGGAGGAGGTGAATGTATTCAGATATTTGGGAGTGGACATGTCGGCGGATGGGTCTATGAAGGATGAGGTGAATCATAGAATTGATGAGGGGAAAAGGGTGAGTGGAGCACTTGAGTCTGTGGAGACAAAGAACCTTGTCTATGGAAGTAAAGAGGGAATGTATGAGAGTATAGTTATACCAACGCTCTTATATGGGTGTGAAGCATGGGTGATGAATGTTGCAACGAGGAGAAGGCTGGAGGCAGTGGAGATGTCATGTCTGAGGTCAATGTGTGGTGTGAATATAATGCAGAGAATTCGGAGTTTGGAAATTAGGAGGAGGTGCGGGATTACCAAAACGATTGTCCAGAGAGCTGAGGAGGGGTTGTTGAGGTGGTTTGGACATGTAGAGAGAATGGAACGAGACAGAGTGACTTCGAGAGTGTATAAATCTGTAGTGGAGGGAAGGCGGGGTAGGGGTCGGCCTAGGAAAGGTTGGAGGGAGGGGGTAAAGGAAGTTTTGTGTGCGAGGGGCTTGGACTTCCAGCAAGCATGTGTGAGCGTATTTGATAGGAGTGAATGGAGGCATATGGTTTTTAATACTTGACGTGCTGTTGGAGTGTGAGCAAAGTAACATTTATGAAGGGATTCAGGGAAACCGGCAGGCCGGACTTGAGTTCTGGAGATGGGAAGTACAGTGCCGGCACTCTGAAGGAGGGGTGTTAATGTTGCAGTTTTATAACTGTAGTGTAAAGCACCCTTCTGGCAAGACAGTGATGGAGTGAATGATGATGAAAGTTTTTCTTTTTCGGGCCACCCTGCCTTGGTGGGAATCGGCCGATGTGTTAAAAAAAAAAAAAAAAAAAATGGTCATTAGATGCATTACAAAGCAGAAGTAAAAGATTACTATACCTGGAGTTTACCTGGAGATGGATTTCAGGATGGCATAAAAAGCATTGAATAAGCCAGATTATTATGTTTAAAGATGGTTTCCTGGAGTTTGTAAGGTCATTCTTGCCCACTTTGAGAGAAAAAAAGATGTCAAGAAATACACAAAATTGCTGCATATTTTCCTTGATCAGTACATCTCCTTGACAAATAAACACATCAGGTAAAACCTTTTTTGTTGTAGGTTGCACATTTGTTGAAATGCTCGACAACACACACTTCCCCTGAGAGAAGTCATCAAGGAGGCAAGTGTCTTCATGTCTGGTCATTGATGCAGTTCTTGACACAACACCTGATACAAGAGAAACCTTCATTGTTGCTCTGGTTAAGTGCTTTCATACTTAGTGCTGGTGAGAGCATCTATCATGGCTAAAAATGAAAAAATTATGTAATTAGTCTGGGTTACTAACAACTATAGAAACTGCTCATTAATTAAAGAAGTATTCAATTCAGTTTTTAATCATAGTAAAGAAGCATTTTAATTTTATTGAAGAAGTATTCAGTTCAGTTTTTAATCATATTAAAGAAGTATTTTAATTTTATTAAAGAAGTATTTAGTTCAGTTTTTAATTGTATTATAATTTAACATGCTTTAATTTGACACATCATTAACTCGTCAAATAAATAAAAAAGTACAGCATTTAAAAATGTGTAGTGTGCATTATTATGAAATTCATTATAGTTTTATTTGAACTTTCAACATTAGTTGAAGCATCTTGACTATTGTATAGTGGGTATGTTCTTTAAATCAAGAATATACCATACTATGGAAGGTTACAAGGTTGCATATTTAGAGTATGAGCAAGGAGTCTTGAAAACAAAATCCTGTGTGTTTTCCTAAACAGGAATTGTGTGATGACATTTAAATTGCAGGCAATTCTTGCTTAATGAGTGAGTTGCACTCAGAAGAAACATTATTAAAGGGAGTCATAATATCCCATATTTCCATTGTATAAAATGTGTTATATAACTGCCGGTACAGCCTCAGTTATGTGGTACGTATATAACTGCTGGTACAGCCTCAGTTATGTGGTATATAACTGCCGGTACAGCCTCAACACACACGCTGACCTCCTTACTGAAGGTTCCACCTTTAATGCAGACTTTTAACTTTTAACAAAAACCAACCTGTTGCACTAACTCTGACTTCAGTTTTTCATTTGCATTAACTCCCATCTCCCCACCTTTACTAAATCCTATCCCTTGCACTCTCCTGATTCCTCCCCTCACACACTCCTCCCCCTCGCACACTCCTATTCCCCTCGCACACTCCTGTCCCCCTCACACACTCCTATCCCCCCTCACACACTCCTATCCCCCTCACACTCCTATCCCCCCTTGCACACTCCTGTCCCCCTCACACACTCCTATCCCCTTGCACACTCCTATCCCCTTGCACACTAATATCCCCCCTCACACACTCCTATCCCCTCTTGCACACTCCTATCCCCCTTGCACACTCCTGTCCCCTCACACACTCCTATCCCCCTACACCTATCCCCCTCGCACACTCCTATCCCCTTTGCACACTCCTATCTCCCCTCATACACTCCTGTCTCCCTTGCGCACTCCTACACATAATGTTGTATAAGCCTAACACACTCCTTGCACACTCCTACCCATAATGCTGTATAACCCTCGCACACTCCTACTCCCTCATACACTCCTACCCCTTGCACACTCCTACCCCTCACACACTTCTACCCCTCACACACTCCTACCCCTCGCACAGTCCTACCCTCGCACAGTCCTACCCCTTGCACACTTCTACCTCTCGCACACTTCTACCCCTCGCATACTCCTACCCCTTGCACACTCCTAAACTTCGCACAATCCTACCCTTCGCACACTCCTACCCCTCACACACTCCTACCCCTCGCACACTCCTACCCCTCGCACACTCCTACCCCTCGCATACTCCTACCTCTCGCACAGTCCTACCCTCGCACACTCCTACCCCTCGCACACTCCTACCCTCGCACACTTCTACCCCTCGCACAGTCCTACCCTCGCACAGTCCTACCCCTCGCACAGTCCTACCCCTCGCACAGTCCTACCCCTCGCACAGTCCTACCCCTCGCACAGTCCTACCCCTCGCACAGTCCTACCCTCGCACACTCTACCCCTCACACACTCCTACCCCTTGCACACTCCTACCCCTTGCACACTCCTACCCCTTGCACACTCCTACCCCTTGCACACCTCTACCCCTCGCACACTTCTACCCCTTGCACACTCCTACCCCTTGCACACTCCTACCCCTTGCACACTCCTACCCCTTGCACACTCCTACCCCTTGCACACTTCTACCCCTCGCACACTCCTACCCCTCTCGCACTCCTACCCCTCACACTCTTACCCATAATGCTATATAACTACGGTTTGGACCCACAACTCAAAGCCGTAGAACTACGGCATGGACCCAAAAAGGGTTAAGAACATTTTGGGATTTATAATGTTTCAGTCAGTCTACCTTGCACACTCCTTCCCTGCGCACACTATACTACCCCTCACACACTTCTATGCCTCTTGCACTCCTATCCCTCACACTCCTACCCATAATTCTGTATAACCCATACTGGTTTAGTGCATAAAATAAATATAATCCAGGTTAAAGTGTCCTAAAATGTCACAGGTAAAATAAAATACATACTGTAAATCAAGAAATATAATTTATTCATTGATGGTAACATCAAGCAAGACTGTGCCAAAAAAAAAAAACCTGTGACATGACTAATCTTGATTTAAAGACAAATAACCTGCACATGGAGAATAAAACTTATGATGATATGGCTAGTTATTGGTCCAAGTCGGACCGAAACGTTGTTATAAGTTTCTTACTCCTGTGTGCGGGTTATTTATGTACGTATTGTTCCAGTCACGGTATTGTGCCTTTTTATTTTTCCTTGATTTTTTTTTTTTAGCTTAAGCGGCACTGATTCCATGGGACTATTTTTTTTATATATAAAGGAGAGCATGGTTGGCTTGCTTTTTGTCAACTGTGACAGTATTTCCTCAGATATTCCCTTAATGATATTTGCATGAAGGCAACACAAGCTAAAGTTATATCTTGACATAAAGTAACAGTGCATTGTACCTGTAATCACTTTTGGAAAAATAATGAGTTGTAATAATGTGACTGGAACAGTTCTCAAATAAATTAAACTTAGGGGTTTCCTCTAAAGTTTGTTCTAAGTGTAGGTTATTTGTTGGTTGTTGCCTGTTTTACCATGTTAGGGAGCAGACCTGCAAGCAGAGACTGGTCAGTCTAATATCAGAGTCACATGATAGAGAGCAGACCTGCAAGCAGAGACTTGTCAGTCTAGTGTCAGAGCCACGTGCTATCTTCAGTCTAGTGAGTGAAGTAACACTGTACATAGCTAATTCCAAATCTTCTTTGCTACAAAAAGCATTTTTTGTTATCTTGCCTTTTGTTTAAGTAAATTTTCATGAAATCAACCTTCTTAAAATGAGAACTGCTTTTATTTAGTAACTTTGTCAACTATACCACGGGTGGGGTTAGAACCCGCGATCAGAGAGTCTCAAAACTCCAGACTGTCGCATTAGTCACTGGACCAGCTAGCTTCATTAAGATTCATCCAACTAGGTATAACCTAGTTGGATGAATCTTATTGAAGCTAACTGATCCATTGGCTAACGCGACGGTCTGGAGTTTTGAGACTCTGATCGTGGGTTCTAACCCCACCCGTGGTATGGTTTGTTTGCAATTGTGTCATTACGATTTCGTGAGTAACTTTGTCAACTTTTGTATTAATTTTTATAATAAATTGAAAAATATATTTGAGTTTTAGAATTATTATAGTATAACCTAGAATTGTACCTCAGACTCGCCCAGAACTCTCTCCAGCAAGAGCTCTCCCCAAAATCATCCATCTTAGCTGTTTTCTTGGGCTTATATGGTCCTCCATGGACCCCCCCTTAACTTCAGATTTTGGAGTTCACCCTCCATGGGGGCACACCATGTGTGCTTTACAGAAAGGATCGACTTCTCCTTAATGTCGCCTTCTCGAACAAAAGACCTGAGATGGCAGGTGTTCTCCCATGGGATATCACACCCTCATCTAGTGGCAGATTAGCACTGGCTGGTCAAGCTCTTCTGTGGCTTGATACTATGTGAAACCATTTCCTTCCTACATCACATCAGTGTCTTCAAATAAAGATACTCAGGTATTGCATGTCTCTAATTCCTCTCTCTTGTCAATGCTGTATACCATTATTGTCTCCTTGAGGGAGGTTCCTTGATGTTGGTGAGGGGCTCTTGATTCAAGGAATTGTACCTGTTCTCCCTTTCCTTGGATTGAACCTGAATGTCTCATTTTCCCAGGAGCTATATAACCCCTAAGGGTTTAGCACTTCTTCATGAGTGTAATAATAATGATACAGTAATAATATGCCCATAATAATCATATGCCTTATGTAAACATGAAGATCTTAAAAACTTTTAGCAAAAATTCTATTAAACACTACATTATATAGTATATTGTAAAACAATCTACTTCACATGGGCCTCAATGCTTACTGTATTGATTATTTGTGCTGAATAACCCATAGGGGTTTAGTGCATTTTTTCTGGCCACCTAGTTTTTGAAAAATGAAATATTTACTAAATTCACTTCAAGGTTGGGGAGAGGGAAGGTTTGCATGCCATGAGGAAGGTGTAGGACTTGCCCCTTAAGGAGGTGCCTAGGTGCCAGTTAGGGCTCTGATCCAAGTAATTGGATCTATCATCCCCATAGACTGATCCTGATTGCCTCCCATTTCCCAGGTATTGTATGACTACTTCGGGTTTAGCAGTTGCTAATGAACGCTAATTGCAGTTGTCCAGGGGCTTAATTTGAGTAGCAGTAACCATAGAAGTAGAAACAGCAGTGGTAGTAGTAGTAGTCATAGCAGCTGCAGTAATAGTAGCAGCAGCAGTAGTAGTAGAAGTAGTAGCAGTAATAGAAGTAACAGTAGTAGTAGCAACCTCAATAGTAAAGTAGCAGTTGAAATAGCAACAGCAGCAGTCGTAGCAACAACAGCAGCAGCAGCAGCAGTAGTAGTAGTAATAGCAGCAGCAGCAGCAGTAGTAATAGCAGCAGCAGCAGCAGTAGTAATAGTAGCAGTAGTAGTAGTAATTATTATTTATTATTATTATTATCATCTAAATCTGTACAACATATAACCCATCATTAATTATTATTATTATTATTATTATTATTATTATTATTATTATTATCTAAATATGTACAACATAACCCATCATTAATTATTATTATTATTATTATTATTATTATTATTATCTAAATCTGTACAACATATAATCCATCATACCAACTCTACCCTATATATACTAGAAATAAGCATTTCCATTTCACTCGTGAAAAAAAAAAATTAAATTTGGCGCGCAGATGAATCAGCTGACTGATGTAAACAATAGAGCGAGATAGAAGATTCAGATCCTCTTAATAGAGAGTTAAATAGTGCTTTATGAAGGCTTGAACACCACTACACTCACTGCTGTTACTAACACCACACAACTCACTGCTGCTGCTGCTAACACCACACAACATATTCGCATTATGTGAAAATGGAGTCACTGAAGGTAACTGCAGAGATGAGAGATAGATTATTGAGTTGATGAACTGTTTTAACTTTTAAGGTTTAATTAGTAAGATATTACGAGGACCACGATGGAAATAAGTCACTTTTGTCTTGACTTTTTTGTTGTAGGTAATTTACACTATGATAATTGTACTTAATATGTGTACCTGTGCTTATATAAACTTTCTTAGCTTCACGTGTGTCAGATGAAGAATAAAAATGAACAATGCCGTGATTGGAACTATGCAATAATAACCTTCACCGTCGGTATATTATACCATTTATTTCCAATAACCTTCACAAAGAAACTTATGGCGACGTTTCGGTCAGAGTCTGAGCGAAACGTGTTGAGGTTTTTTTCCTCCTATGTGCAGGTTATTTGTGTAAGGTGTTGAAGATGGTGTTGTGTAAGGTGTTGAAGATGGTGTTGTGTAAGGTGTTGAAGATGGTGTTGTGTAAGGTGTTGAAGATGGTGTTGTGTAAGGTGTTGAAGATGGTGTTGTGTAAGGTGTTGAAGATGGTGTTGTGTAAGGTGTTGAAGATGGTGTTGTGTAAGGTGTTGAAGATGGTGTTGTTAAGGTGTTGAAGATGGTGTTGTGTAAGGTGTTGAAGATGGTGTTGTGTAAGTGTTGAAGATGGTGTGTGTAAGGTGTTGAAGATGGTGTTGTGTAAGGTGTTGAAGATGGTGTTGTGTAAGGTGTTGAAGATGGTGTTGTGTAAGGTGTTGAAGATGGTGTTGTGTAAGGTGTTGAAGATGGTGTTGTGTAAGGTGTTGAAGATGGTGTTGTGTAAGGTGTTGAAGATGGTGTTGTGTAAGGTGTTGAAGATGGTGTTGTGTAAGGTGTTGAAGATGGTGTTGTGTAAGGTGTTGAAGATGGTGTTGTGTAAGGCTGGTTGTTCTGATCTAAATAACTTTTAAGGTTATTTCAGTCTTAAGTGGCTACAATAATTTACGGTGTCACAAAGACCATCATAGAAATAAATCACTTACTTATCCTGGTGGTTAGTTTACACTATGTATGATAATTGTACTTATGTGTACCTGTACTTAAATAAACTTAGAAAACGATCCCAAAATTAAATAATATAGACCATGGAGAAATTAGGGCAATCATTAAAATAATACGTAATCTTTATTTCTACAAGTACATGTACAAGGTATACAAGCCTGGCAGACATCATTGATGTACTATTTAGAAAGCCCCTTGTTATGCAGAGCATTTCGGGAAAATTAGGTCATTTTTGTCCCAGGATGCAACCCACACCAGTCCGCTAACACCCAGGTACCTATTTTACTGATAAGAACATGTACAGCAGGTGTCTTAAGGAAACACGTTCTTATGTTTCCGCCTGTACCGGGGATCGAACCATGGACCTCAGTGTGTGAGCTGAGTGTACTAGCAATCGAGCTACAAGTTTTTCTAACAATGGGGAACTAAATATAAAACTAATTAAATCTAATCTAACACTTGGGTGTTAGCTGTTGTGAGTTGTATCCTGAGTGAGAGGATCAAAGGACCACAATAGAAATAAACCACACTGCTTTGGTTTTTTTTGGGGGGGCAGGAGGGTTATCCTAGATAATTTACACATGTTAATATAAGTAATAAGTTTATTTAGGTACAGATACACTTAAGTACAATTATCATACATACATATTGTGTAAATTACACTCCAGGATAACCAAAAAAAGTCAATGACTTATTTCCATTGTATGATAATTGTGTCTGTGTATACCTGTTTGTAAATAAACTTAATAATCCTGGGTTACTAACCCTCAGGTTAATATTTCATATAAATTCTTAACAAGCCTAACAATTTTTAAGTTAAGAATCCTAACTCAGACTAAATTATAGTCTAAGTCCTAATCCAACTTAGCTAATACATAACCTAAGAGTTTTAGCTTATTACCTAACAATCCTAACCTATAGCCTAATTTTTAATCCAAACTAATCTGTAACAACTTGACAATTCTAAAAGGCGTATGATAGGGTAGATAGGGGGGCAATGTGGCAGATGTTGCAGGTGTATGGAATAGGAGGAAGGTTACTGAAAGCAGTGAAGAGTTTTTATGAGGATAGTGAGGCTCAGGTTAGACTGTGTAGGAGGGAAGGGGACTATTTCCCAGTAAAAGTGGGCCTTAGACAAGGATGTGTGATGTCACCGTGGTTGTTCAATATATTTATAGATGGGGTTGTAAGAGAAGTGAATGCGAGGGTCTTGGCAAGAGGTGTTGGGCTAAAAGATAAAGAAGCAAATACAAAGTGGGAGTTGTCACAGTTGCTTTTTGCTGATGACACTGTGCTTTTGGGAGATTCTGAAGAGAAGTTGCAGAGGTTGGTGGATGAATTTGGCAGGGTGTGTAAAAGAAGAAAATTGAAAGTGAATATAGGAAAGAGTAAGGTGATGAGGATAACAAAAAGAATAGGTGACGAAAGATTGGATATCAGATTGGAGGGAGAGAGTATGGAGGAGGTGAATGTATTCAGATATTTGGGAGTGGACATGTCGGCGGATGGGTCTATGAAGGATGAGGTGAATCATAGAATTGATGAGGGGAAAAGGGTGAGTGGAGCACTTAGGAGTCTGTGGAGACAAAGAACCTTGTCCATGGAAGTAAAGAGGGAATGTATGAGAGTATAGTTATACCAACGCTCTTATATGGGTGTGAAGCATGGGTGATGAATGTTGCAACGAGGAGAAGGCTGGAGGCAGTGGAGATGTCATGTCTGAGGTCAATGTGTGGTGTGAATATAATGCAGAGAATTCGGAGTTTGGAAATTAGGAGGAGGTGCGGGATTACCAAAACGATTGTCCAGAGAGCTGAGGAGGGGTTGTTGAGGTGGTTTGGACATGTAGAGAGAATGGAACGAGACAGAGTGACTTCGAGAGTGTATAAATCTGTAGTGGAGGGAAGGAGGGTAGGGGTCGGCCTAGGAAAGGTTGGAGGAGGGGGTAAAGGAAGTTTTGTGTGCGAGGGGCTTGGACTTCCAGCAAGCATGTGTGAGCGTATTTGATAGGAGTGAATGGAGGCATATGGTTTTAATACTTGACGTGCTGTTGGAGTGTGAGCAAAGTAACATTTATGAAGGGATTCAGGAAACGGCAGGCCGGACTTGAGTTCTGGAGATGGGAAGTACAGTGCCGGCACTCTGAAGGAGGGTGTTAATGTTGCAGTTTTATAACTGTAGTGTAAAGCACCCTTCTGGCAAGACAGTGATGGAGTGAATGATGATGAAAGTTTTTCTTTTTCGGGCCACCCTGCCTTGGTGGGAATCGGCTGATGTGTTAATAAAAAAAAATAAAAAAATATTGTCGCTGGAACAAGTCACAAATAACTTCTCGGCTCGCTTCACTGTGACTTGTTAATGGTCAACTCGGACTGAATGTCATTGTAAATTTTAGTCTCTTCAGTGCAGGTTGTTTGTGTTACAAACTTTAAACTTGCTTTCATGTTTCATTTTTGTTGTGCTAGGTACTTGCATAAAACAGTTCAAATTAAGGTTGCAGTTCTGTATTTATGTATGGATGCAGTGCAATTTTGAATTGCAATTTTAATGCATTTGCTATTTTTTGGGGGGAGAGGGTTAAGAGAGAGATCACTAATTTGGAAACTTTAAAACATAGGCGAAATAAAAGGCAAGCTATTACAGTATGTAGATGAGAGACTTTATTTGAGAGGAAAATACAAACAGCAATAAGAGAAGAAATGTCCCTTTTAGGAAATGTCACCAGTGGGGTGCCACAAGGATCTGTACTTGTCTCTATTTCCTTTAAATGGCATTTATGAATATAAAATTCCATCTATCTTTTATTCCATTTAGTTAATACATACTGTACATCAAATTCTTCTTGTAATAATGTACAGTAGTCATATTTGTGACTATCCTACAGAGTAAGGGATATGTGCATTATTAATAAAAAAAAAAAACTTACCAGGAGATTATACAAAATTTGTAATTCATGTGTTAATTGGAGTACATGATACAACTACGTATTACAGACCTAGCTGATATCATTGGCATACTATATAGAAATTCCCTGGTTATGCAGAGCATTTTGGGCAACTTATGATAATCTTGCTCCTCAGGATGCGACCCACAACAGTCTTCTAACACCCAGGTACGTACTTACTGCTAGGTGAACAGGGGCAGCAGGTGTAAGGAAACATGCCCAGCATTCCATACATGCCGGGATCAATACCTGGACCCTCAGCGTGTAAGCTGAGGACGCTGTCTACCAAGCCACGAGCACCCACATGCAAGGTTCTAAAAAGATATGGAAGAATAAAGATTATTTTAGTGCTTTTAACAGGTATAATAAGAGGCTACTGATTTAAATTAAGAAAAAAAAATGGAGTTGAAGGGATACTGGGAAATTTTTCCTAACAAATAGAGTGGTGGAAGATTGGAATAATTTGAAAGAGGAGGCATTAAGTGCTACAACTATGTACATATCGAAAATTTAAGGAAATTATACAATGAACATATTAATGATGGGGGACAACAGACAGAGCTCTGCTCCTGTAGCTTCAAATAGGTAATAATTTGCTTACTAGGGTGGCCCGGTGGTCTGGTGGCTAGAGCTCTCGCTTCACACACGGAGGGCCCGGGTTCGATTCCCGGCGGGTGGAAATATTTCGACGTGTTTCCTTACACCTGTTGTCATGTTCACCTAGCAGCAAATAGGTACCTGGGTTGTTAGTTGACTGGTGTGGGTCGCATCCTGGGGGACAAGATTAAGGACCCTAATGGAAATAAGACAGACAGTCCTCGATGACGCACTGACTTTCTTGGGTTATCCTGGGTGGCTAACCCTCCGGGGTTAAAAATCCGAAGAAATCTTATCTTGATCTTTTATTGTGGAGTATATTATTTTCATAATGACACTGGAGTATCCTGTAAATTTGTAATAGACATCCTGAAGATACATAAAAATTTCTAGCATAGTATCATGAGGGACAAATGTCTAGGCCATTTAGACATTATCCTTTCTTTTCCAGTTAACAATCTACGGTTTTTTAAGAGGGGTAAGAGACAGCATTGCTGGGTTCGTGCTAATCTTCCGATATGATGTGGAAATGCCAGAGAATCCTCGCAGCTCACCGACTAAGGAGACCAATCTTGCCAAGCGACGTGCAGCACAGCAGGCAGAGAAGAAACAAAAACAAGCTTTACAAAAAGAGTTAGTGCTGTGGATGATCCTTCGAAATCCCTATGTGCATGTGACGGATGGCTCTCGGTATTGTATTGACAGCTTTGCTTTGGTGCTAGTCATAATCACAATGATTTATTGAGTACTGATTTGATTCTTTCTTAACATTTCAAAAATTCTAGTTGCATTATCCACATCTAATTTGACTGGTAATTTTTGCCCTTTTTTTTTTTTTTTTTTTTTTTTTTTTACCTTACTGCTGACTACAGTATATATCTTATAAGTAATCCTTGTGATTTAAACCCACCTGAATTTTTTTCCTTTGCAACTAAAACTTACACCTAACTCTCTCAGATGCCATTAAGTCTTGTGATGCTCCTCTCTGAGCAGCACTCAGATTTTAAGGCTTACTGAGCCTTGTGAAGCATTTCCTACTTACACCCAGTCTTTCTCACATGTGTGTCTAATCCATTTTTAAAGTAACCCAAAGTACTTGCTACTAGGCAATCCTCTACAACTCTGTTGATAAACCTGAACTTTCTATAGTCTTTTTAACTTTCAGTTTGAATCCATTATGAGTTCTGTCATTGTTAGACGTTTTCAGATGTTATGCTGTTTATTAATACAATACTGGACTATGCTCTAAATTGGAATGTCAATTTTATATTACAGTACAGTGGACTCCCGTTTATCGGCCGTTCCGCTTATCGGCCAACTCGGTTATTGGCCGTTTTTTTGGCTGAAATTTTCTAACGGTTATCGGCCGTTATTTCGCTTATTGGTCGTATTGGATGCGCCCGCCAGCCGCTTGCGCGTTCCTGAGTCAGTGTGGCTGTGTCTCTGGGTGAGTGAGGAAGCTTCTACTCATTCATCCAAACATTTTGCTATAATCCATTATTTTTTGGTGGTTATTGATTAAGTGCAACTATGAAATAAGTAACTATGGCCCCAAAGAAAGTTCCTAGTAAAGTTCCTGTGGTAAAGAAAGTGAGAAGCACGATAGAAATCAAGGCAGGCAGGCATAAAGGCAAGGAGTGTAGCAGGCAGGGAGGGAGTAGCAGGCATGCAGGGAGTGTAGCAGGAAGGCAGGGAGTGTAGCAGGAAGGCAGGGAGTGTAGCAGGCAGGGAGGGAGTGTAGCAGGCAGGGAGGGAGTGTAGCAGGCAGGGAGGGAGTGTAGCAGGCAGGGAGGGAGTGTAGCAGGCAGGGAGGGAGTGTAGCAGGCAGGGAGGGAGTGTAGCAGGCAGGGAGGGAGTGTAGCAGGCATGCAGGGAGTGTAGCAGGAAGGCAGGGAGTGTAGCAGGAAGGCAGGGAGTGTAGCAGACAGGGAGGGAGTGTAGCAGACAGGGAGGGAGTGTAGCAGACAGGGAGGGAGTGTAGCAGGCAGGTAGTGAGGGTAGCAGGCAGGTAGTGAGTGTAGCAGGCAGGGAGGGAGTGTAGCAGAGAGGCAAGGGGTGTAGCAGGCAGGCAGTGAGTGTAGCAGGCATGCAGGGAGTATAGCAGGCATGCAGGGAGTGTAGCAGGCATGCAGGGAGTGTAGCAGGAAGGCAGGGAGTGTAGTAGGCAGGGAGGGAGTGTAGCAGGCATGCAGGGAGTGTAGCAGGAAGGCAGGGAGTGTAGTAGGCAGGGAGGGAGTGTAGCAGGCATGCAGGGAGTGTAGCAGGCAGGGAGGGAGTGTAGCAGAGAGGCAGGGGGTGTAGCAGGCAGGCAGTGAGTGTAGCAGGCATGCAGGGAGTGTAGTAGGCAGGGAGGGAGTGTAGCAGGCATGCAGGGAGTGTAGCAGGAAGGCAGGGAGTGTAGCAGGCATGCAGGGAGTGTAGCAGGCATGCAGGGAGTGTAGCAGGCAGGGAGGGAGTGTAGCAGGCTGGGAGGGAGTGTAGCAGGCTGGGAGTGAGTTAGCAGGCTGGGAGTGAGTGTAGCAGGCTGGGAGTGAGTGTAGCAGGCTGGGAGTGAGTGTAGCAGGCAGGCAGGGAGTGTAGCAGGCAGGCAGGGAGTGTAGCAGGCAGGCAGGGAGTGTAGCAGGCAGGCAGGGAGTGTAGCAGGCAGGCAGGGAGTGTAGCAGGCAGGCAGGGGGTGTAGCAGGCAGGCAGGTATTGTAGCAGGCAGGCAGGGAGTGTAGCAGGCAGGCAGGGAGTGTAGCAGGCAGGCAGGGAGTGTAGCAGGCAGGCAGAGAGTGTAGCAGGCAGGCAGGGAGTGTAGCAGGCAGGCAGGGAGTGTAGCAGGCAGGCAGGGAGTGTAGCAGGCAGGCAGGGAGTGTAGCAGGCAGGCAGGGAGTGTAGCAGGCAGGCAGGGAGTGTAGCAGGCAGGCAGGGAGTGTAGCAGGCAGGCAGGGAGTGAAGCAGGCAGGCAGGGAGTGTAGCAGGCAGGGAGTGGACAGTTTTTTGTGCGACAGGAGTACAGTGACTCAAGCTGGTCCTAGTGGCAGTAAAAGACAAAGAAGGGAAGTAACCCCTCTTCGCCTTCTTCCATATGCCAACAAGAGTCTTCAATAAAGGTATGTAATGTTCATTTATTAGTAAAATTAGTGTTTTATATTTCTTTCTCATTGTTTTGTGTATGTAAAACTATAGTTAATCTTTAAAAAATGTATTTTTTGTTAATAGTATTTTTGGGTGTCTGGAACGGATTATCAATAGACCCCTGGCTGTCTTCAAGCAGGAACTGGACAGCCACCTAAAGTCGGTACCTGACCAGCCAGGCTGTGGTTCGTATGTTGGACTGTGTGCAGCCAGCATTAACAGCCTGGTTGATCAGGCCCTGACCCACCATGAGGCCTGGTCACAGACCGGGCCGCGGGGGCGTTGACCCCCAGAACTCTCTCCAGGTAAACTCTAGGTAAACATTAATTCTTATGGGAAATATTATTTCGATTTTTTCGGCCATTTCAGTTTTAGGTCGACCTTCTAGAACAGATTACGGCCGATAACCGAGGGTCCACTGTACCTCATTCTTTACCTCTGTAAAAAGTACAAGCTGTGTGTACTTCATTTTCATGGGAAGGAATCCCAATATAGAGTTTAACATTGTCATGTTTTCTCTGCATGTCTTCCAGTGCACTAATATTCAATCTATAATACAGTATACAGATTAAGACCATTACTGTTAAATTTCTCAAAGGAAAATTTCAGATCAACAGCAGCCTTGTATAATTTGTTTATATGAAGGCCTTGATAAGTCAGAATTCCTATTTATTTTCACCCCCTGATCAAGCATGTTATTACTTTTAGGACTGGAATGACATTAATGTTCTGAATTATTCCATGCTGTTCTTGCAAGTTTGCTTCTTTATGTACAGTACCCTAACAAAAATGCATGACTGGTTTTAAATAAATAATAATAAAATAATAGAATAGAGACCTTCATATAAAAGAATCATAAAGAGAAGTTTTTTTTTTTACACCAACCATCTCCCACTGTTCTGTAATTTTATTTTGGGTAATTTTAGTAATAATTATGCATTTGAGAGAATATTTTTTTACTCTATTAATTGTAGTGATAGAAGCAAGTGAGACCAGCTTTGAATAGTTTGAGCTTTCATAAACTTAGTAGGTTTATGCTGTGTCAACTACAGTGTCTGCAAATGTAGTACTACAGGACATTGGTTTGGTAATTTAAATTGTAAATAATTCTTAATTAAGTGAGAGAGTTAGATGTATTTATAAGATAAAAACTTTTAAAAAATTGAATGGATTCCCTGGTCCCCTCAAAATTGGCTCACCGTGACATAGTGGAGGGAAGTCTGTGGATTGTGCTCAGGAGACTTAGTTTTGATTGAGCAATCAGGGGATGTAGAGCACAGCATTTTTTGGTTTAAATGGGGAGGATATGCTCTCATTTCTCAAAATTTACATTCTTTCTTTCAATGCACCGGCCGTATCCCACCGAGGTGGGGTGGCCCAAAAGGAAAAACGAAAGTTTTTCCTTTTAAATTTAGTAATATACATTTATACAGGAGTAGGGGTTACAAGCCCCTTGCTCCCGGCATTTTAGTTGCCTCTTACAACACGCATGGCTTACGTTGTAAGAATTCTGTTCCACTTCCCCATGGAGAAATATTTACTTATTGTTCTTTTAATAAAATAAATACATGTTCAAATTTCTGTTGGTTCATGTGAATTAACTTATATGTGGTGATCCTATTTCTACCAGTAATACACTAGATGCTGAGTGAATTCGCTCTCATGCAGTCACCCAACCCCACCATCACCACTTGATTATTCTTAACAAAGTCTCTCTAATATCACTGTAAACTGATTTATATTTTGATTCATAAGAGTGAAAACAGATTTGTTGCATGTGTTATGGGTTAATATTTTTTGTTTTGTTTACATTAGTCAAGAAATATGAAATTTACTAAGTCTCAGAAAGGATCTCCATATTTTACATATTATGCACCATAGGCTAGGAACTCAGCTGTCACATAAAGCAAGGGACACCTCTACATGATAATCTATTTGATATCCCTTCTCTATGACTACTTTTCTTTTTCAGTGAGACCAAAGTGACTCATCGCATCGTGCAGTGTTCCATTCTAAATGGTGCCATTTTTGGCCTCAGTATGGCATTCTTCAATTATATTCTGCTACCAGGACTGAAGCAAGTGCTGGGACTCTTCTTAGATGACGAAGCAGGTCCATTGTGGGATTACGTGCGGCCAACCCTTACTGTCGTTTTCAACATGCTTTGGGTACTACCGCTGTTTCTCCTCTCCAAGATCATTAACATCGTATGGTTTCAAGTAAGTATCTTGGTATAAGGATGCTCATTATTAGATTTGAAAGGAAAAGGCACTTTTTTAACATCCAGTGACTAAGAATAGTTGATGCTATCAGTATCCCTCCTTACTATGGTGATAGATCAGACACGTGCAGCACTTTGGTATGTTTATTATGGAAACATTTCCATATAAAGATACCCAAGTGTTGCGCGTGTCTAATTTATCAACTTTTCGGTTCTTTGAACCATTTATTTACACACTTACTATGGTATGTAATGGTCATTGGGTTAAAAAACTAGATGAGTTTTGCTTGCCGCATGATCATACTGCGCTGTTCACGAGTTACTCTCCAAAATATATGATCACATACTTGGTCAGATTGTTAAGAAATGCCAGTGATATTAAAGTGAAAAAAAGAGATGATGGTAAAGACAGATAAAGTAGCAGTACAGGGAAGAGGTTATCCTTAACCTCTTGCCATCTCCCACTGAGGTAGGGTGACCCAGAAAAGAGGAAAAACATTCATTGTCACTCAATCACTGCTTTGCCAGAAACACTGACATCACAGTTCAGATGAAATTTATTTTTATATACAATTACTACTAAGTACATCTTGCAGGGAAGTAAGGGAAAAGAATGCAGCTACAGTAGCTAGCATACGAAAATGTGTGGTTAGGTTTGAAGTACTGCTAGAAATACAGTATAGATGTAATTTTCTTAACTCCAATACATTGGCTGTTTCCCACCAAAGTTGGGTAGTCCATGGAAGGAAACTTTCACCCTCATTCATTCAGTAGCTATTTTACCAGCCCTGTGCAAACATTAAAATTCAAATGAACCTCTGAACTGCAACATTCTGCCTATCTAATTACTATTCATCTTGAAAGTTTGTGAATGAGTGCCTGTAGAACTTATTAGTGAAGTGAGTTCCAAGGTCCAGAGAAGCCTATATCTAGATTTAGTCTATTTTTTTTTTCCCCTAAACTTCTCTAGTCGAATTGTATGGTATATGTAATATTGAAAATTTCTATAACTTGCATGCTGAAAATATATTTTAACAGGTATTCTCTTGCCACAGGATATTGCTGACAGCGCCTACCGTCAGCGCCAGGGACGCCCACAACTGATTGGCAACATTAGTAAACTAGTTGCTGATGTTCTTATTTCAGCTTTTATCCAGATGCTTTTTCTTATCCAGGTGACTAGCATATTAATTAACCTAGACAGTAGTATATGGTAGCAGGTTGATGGTGTATTAACTAGTCAACAGTGTGTGTGTTGTAAAGGTTGATGGTGTTTTAGCCTGGTTAATATGTTCATTGCATATTTTTTTTAAAATTAAGAATTGTAGCACTTACTTCCTCATCTTTCAATGTATTTCATTCTTCTACCACTCGATTTGTAAAGGCAAAGTTCTTGTTATCCATTTGGCTCCATGTTTACCTAATTAATCTGTGGCCTCTTGTTATGAGGGACTGACAAGGTTTGTCAGTCCCTCATTCCTGTTTCTTTTTCCTCTCCTAGGTCTTATTTGACAGCATACTAGTTCCAAGAGAAAATTATCACTCTTTCCAAGTGGTTTTTAGATAGCTTATGTTGCAACTTTCATCTTTTCTCTAGTAATTATCAAGTCAAATACTGACTGTGTCACTTTCTCTTCATTTCTGTTGATTTGTTAAAAAAATCCATCATTATGTTAAGGAACTCTGTTGACTATGTATTTACAGCTCCAGCCTCATATGGTGCCCAGTTTACTTAGTTTAAACCTCCACTTACAGTATGATAACTATTTCAGACACTTATAGTTCCATTATTATATAGTCCCCTCACTTGTCAAAAAAAAAATTCTGTCCCAAGTCTTATTAAATGGTGGATTGTATACATTGTCTACCATAATTTTCTGATCTTTTTGGATTTCTACCACTAAAATTTCAGTATTAATACTAAAACATTGAGTGTTAACCTGCTGACTGCTCAGTAGTCTATGTGCAGAAAAGTTTTCTCATTAATGTACAGTATTGATTACTACTGCCATTTTAAATGAGTGGTATCTTGTGTTTTGAATTCTTGTAGCTGTTAAGTCAAATTATATAATAAGAACAATTATACTTATTGCATATTTATGGATTGAACATAATCACAGATGAATTTGGTTTTACAGGCTTACTTGGTGATGCTGTTACCTTTGGTGGGTGTTGGGGTGACACTAAGTGGCATTCATATGTGCATGATCCATGCACTCTATGCCTTCGAGTACAGGTGGTTCAACATGGGGTGGGAGTTGTACAAGAGACTGAGGTGAGTTGTATGGTAGAATAGTGATGTGCATGATTACCCATTGGTGGTTACACACCTGACCTTCAAGATTGACCAGGCTTCCAGGCATTTTGCAGAGATTTCTACTGACTTAGTTGAAATAAAATTGTTCTTCATGCCATTTGAAGTTTGGAACTCATGCAATAATGGTACATAATTTACTTTATATATTGTGTTCTGAGAAAGAATTATTGTACATGAAATTTAATGGTACTGTTCTGTGATAAAATATTAATCTAGTAATAGTAAAAATTGTAACATGACATCTATGTTTCAGCTTTATTGAGGAGAACTGGCCATACTTCATGGGATTTGGCTTTCCCCTGGCACTTATCACAATGTATCCTTCATCAATATATGTTAGGTAAGACCTAGTTTGTAAAACATAAGACAGTCCAACTACATGAAGGTCATTACAGCTGCAGTTCATCTAGACATAGACATTGTGCCAAAGTAAATCCTTTAGGACACCCACACCTGATGTATATATTTGGTGTGATACCCACTTGTATGACCTTAAAACTTTTCCTTGTAGACATGACTTGTTCCAGTCATTATTATTATTATAATCAAATAGAAGCGCTAAACCACAGGGGTTATACAGCCTTGTTCCAGTCAAAATGGCTGTAAACCACAAAAAATGATACATCTTAATGCACATACTGTATATTAATTGTGTAGTATAGTAATTTTTAAAGTGAATTATATTCATGTATGAAATCACATCTTAAAATAACAATGCATGTCATCCTGTTCTTACATATATTTTTTTCTTTTCAGAGGGTGCCTCTTTGCTTTGTTATTTCCTGTTTTTATCATCAGTGCCAATGAGGCTGATCCAGTGCTCAACTCTAAGTAAGTTCCTTTGGTGTAGTGTGTAGTATTGCAAGATTAGTATGATACCCATTGTTGTGCAGTCCCATAACACACCAGATCGGCCACAGATTGGAAATGGAAACTGCAACATTTCGGTTCATTGTGAACCAGTCAAATCATGAATTACTAATGGTTCTGGATGGACTGAATATCACTCGTAACACAATACAGTTGTACAGTGGACCCCCGGATTACGTACTGCTCCAAACTCAAACAATTATGTAAGTGTATTTTTGGGGGTCTAAAAGGACTAATCTAATTTACATTATTCCTTATGGGAACAAATTTGTTCGGTAACGGCACTTGAACAGCATTTTGGAACGAAATAATGACGTAATCCGTGGGTCCACTGTAATTTTAACTGTTAAAGGTTCCCATAAAACATTGAAAAATATCAGTAAAGGTGTTGTCTGTAATGCAGTAGTTTTTAAATCCACCATCTATTCTGATATAAATACAAATGAATGGTGGAAACATTTTTTCTTTTTAGGCAGATTATTGCCCGAAAAGAAAACTTTCATTATCATTCACTCCATCACTGTCTTGCCAGATGCATGCTTACACTAGTTATAAAACTGCAACATTAACACCCCTCCTTCAGAGTGCCGGCACTGTACTTCCCATCTCCAGGAATCAAGTCCGGCCTGCCATTTCCCTGAATCCCCTCATAAATGTTACCTTGCTTACACTCCAACAGCACGTCAAGTCCTAAAAACCACTTATCTCCATTTGCTATCTAACACGCTCACTTTCTAGAAATACAAGCCCCTCACACACAAAACCTCCTTTATCCCCTCCCTCCAACCTTTCCTAGGCCGACCCCTACCCCGCCTTCCCTCCACTACAGATTTATACACTCTTGAAGTCATTCTATTTTGTTCCATCTTCTCTATATGTCCAAACCATCTCAATAACCCCTCCGGATAATAGTTTTGGCAATCCCGCACCTCTTAATCTCCAAACTACGGATTCACTGCATTTTGTTCACACCGTACATGCCCTCAGACATGACATCTCCACTGCCTCCAGCCTTCTTGTTGCAACATTCACCACCCACCCACCCACCCATACAAGAGCTTTGGTATAACTATACTCTCATACATTCCCCTCTTTGTTTTTCATGGAAGTTCTTTAGGCAGATTATGGTAATAAATTTTAGTTTATCAATTGTTACATTCATTAGGTACTACTGTAGTACTTAATCTTTAAAAAATGTAAATATCTTTCTAACTTACAGCTCAGCCTTATCTAAGGTATAAGACCACCTCCCTAGTATGCAACCCACAACAGTCAATTAACACAAAGTTCTTGTTACTATTTGGTGAACAGGGTTAGAAAGTGTAAGGAGACTTGTACATGTGTTTTTCTATACTTGAATAATTATATCTGGGTCCCTTCAGTTAGGTGAATGTTCTACCATTAAGCTACAGGTCAATTTGTAACTACTCTGACTATACTCTTGGAAAAAAAAGTATTCTGTTTAACAGTAAATTAGAGTGCAGTCCCATAGTTATTAGCCTAAAATATACTATAAATGTCTTATAATAAGTAGAACCAAAAGCAATCTCAGTAGGACATAAAACTGTAGGCTACAAGGCTATAGGTATAACCTTTGCAAAAGCAGTGGTTATTATCTTTAATGAATATTTTAGATGCAAGAGGTGGTAGCAGCTCCTTAGCCATAAATATTGGCAGAGGCACTGCAGATTATTTTGTAGGTTTTGCATGTGTAATAGTTCACTATGTAAAGAATGTACTGGGTAAATACCAATACAAGTTAGAGAACAGTCTGTATCAATGTACAGTAGATTATACTGGAATATTTTTACAAACTGCATCTAATACAAAGATAATATTTTTATAATAAAATAGCTTAGTAGTTATGTATCACATATTTTACTTTTTGTATTTTGCAGTGGTTACCATATGCAGTTGTTCTCTCTGGTTGTGGGTGTCTCCAACCGCATCATCCAGATTCTAGTCAGAAAACGTCTTCCACCAACCCCCAGCAAGTCTCCTCGGCCGTCTCCTTCCCACTTTAGTGCCAGTCATCCAACTAGACGTTAGCAATGTTATATGCTCACTTGACTGGTAGTTGTACCATACATTTGAAGCAGTCATTTACAATCTGCTGAACCAAACTTAAGCAGCAATATATTATGCCCTATTACTTGGCAAGCAGTTTTTTTCCTTGTATATTCAAGATGATTTTTTACCTCATGCCACACAGCTGGAAGTCATCTTAGCATATGTTAAGTTGTCTCCGTCTTTTTCAAAAAAAATCATCACATTAAAAAACAATACGTTCTAGTAAGTTTGCTAAGAAGGCATTTCTAACAGGGATGGCATCTTATGTTATTAATTTGGAACTTATTCCACAGGCTATTCAAGATTTATAGTACCTTTAAGCTATTTTTCCTGCCATCTCATGCTAGGGAATATAGTGGACCCCCGCCTAACGAGCACCCCGGAAATCGTACAATTATGTAAGTAGTATAATATTTTAAGTGCTTGTGGAAGTGTATTTTTGGGGGTCTGAAATAGACTAACCTACGTGACATTATTTCTTAAGAAAGTAAATTCGTTCGGTAATGGCACTTGAGCAGGCTTCTGGAATGAATTTTGCTCGTTAGGCGGGGGTCCACTGTATATTCAACAGAAGTATTATGATCAATGAGGAAAATGTGTAACTTTAAGGATATAGAATTGATTTGTGAAGACTGAAAAGTAGAGCATAAAATGTGAATCTACTGGTACTTATATAATTCAAATGGTGAGACAGCCCTTATGTACATGACTTAATTGAAGTGACAGTGAATGCCTGGAAACTCAAGGATATGATATAGTACAATGGTGCAGTGAGAATGATTGATTACATATTGTTAGTGAGATGTAACTCTTAATTATTAATTTAAAATATTTGTATTTTATTATAGTAAAAAAACTCATTTACAAGCTAAGACCTGTAGTTAAACATTGTATTTCTTGTTAATATTTTTAGATTCATGAGATAAACTGATGCTTGTGGTCTGTACATCATGAAGGCTATTATTGTACAAATCATCGAGATCACAATCCCATGCACTTTGACTGGCAGCAGCACTTGTCACCAATGCTATTTATACTGTAGCTCAATTCTACTGTAATTTTTTATACATATAAATGAAAATTTTCTGGTAGTATGTTTTACAAGTTACCCTTACTCAATGTAAAGTATTACAAAAAAATCAGGGGATTGCCTTTATACAAGGAACTGGAGTGATTGTCCCAAATTATCTTTACAGGTTTAGCACTTCCTGTCTATTAAACTAATGTATTCCCCTACCTTGAATCAAACCCATACTTTAAATTCCTTAGGCAATGTCACCAACAGGTTCCCCATGAATATAATAATGACCTTCAAGTGTAAGAGTCTCTTGATCCATGGCACTTAACTTTTCCTCCCATTCTCAGGTGATGTATAATTCCTATGGGTCTAGCACTTTCCCTATATAATATAGCCACAAAGGGTGTAAAAAAGTGAATGGGTTGAACCAAAAGAGCAATTACAAAAAAACAAGGGTAATAAGGAGTTAATGGTCATTAACAAAAGTCGAAGATGGCAAAGCATATATGGTACTGTGCATTAACAGAATTGATTGAATAAGCAGCTGTATGACCCCTGTGGTTTAGCACTTCTATTTGATTATAATAATAATTGAATAAGCAAATAGAATACAGTTTTGACTCGTGGAATCGTAATGACACGATTGCAAACAAACCATAACGCAGGTTCTATTCCCGCCCTTGGTATGGTTAGAATAGTTTTTTAAAAACACTGGGGCTGTTTCCCACCAAGGCAAAGTGACCCAAAAAAGAAGAAACACTCATCATTACTTGCCCCATCACTGTCTTCCCAGAGATGTGTAACTGTGACAATATAAGAAAGCATAGATTATACACTTAATATAATAAAGCAAAGCTGACAGAATGGTGGAGTAACAAGGTAAGGGCTCTTAATCCAAGACACTGGAGCCACCTTGCCTTGGGTTAAATCTAATTGCCTTCTGTTCCACAGATGCTGTATGACCCCTACAGGCTTAGTGCTCCCCATAAATGTAATATCTTTAGGGAAGGCAATGCTAAACCTGTAGGTCATAAAACATCTGGAGAATGTAAAGCAATCAATCAGGTTTGATCCAAGAGAGGGAAGTTCATGTCCAATTCCTTGGATCAAGTGCCTTTACCAGCATCAAGGAAGCTCCCTCCAAGAGGTTATAATAAAATAAAGGTATCACAAATCAATAGTATAATGTCCAGGAGTAAAAGCAGGCCAATGTCCACAAAATGTTTCAAAATATACAAATTAGTCAAAAATAAATAGAGAATATGGGAGGTGGGGAGGGGTTGCACATGGCAGTTAATATTCTCAAAACCACTTTGTCAATACTTATAAATTACTCAAAAATAGTGAGAAAAATGCTCTTAAAAGCTAAGGTTACACATCAGCCAAAATTCCTGGGAAATGTGGAGGCGCAAAATAGACTTAAATGAGGCTTAATTCAAGGAAGGGGAGGATAGCTCGAAATTATAAGATCTGGACCCCTTCAACCTCTTGGCACTGCCCATGAAGTGTTTCATATCCTAGGCAATGTATGACCCATTTCCCTCTGTGAAGGTTTGTTACTCAGTCCTGGCTCAATCTTGAAGCCAAGCCAAATCAAGGCTGGCTCCTCCTCAGGAAAATTATAAGAATAGAAAAAGACAATAATAACAATGAAAATAAGTACTTTAATAGAATGTTTTATTAGTTTAGCACTTCTTTTGATTATAATAATAATAAGAGAATGTTTTATGAAAATAATAAATACTTAAACATGAATATCAAATTCCTATCTTAAAGAAAATGAAAATAGAGAAATAAAACTAAGTTGAAGCAGCTAATATGTACAGATGGAAGTTGGTAAATGTACGTGTCGATGTTCTTGACACTGAAGCTTAATTATTCCTTTTTCTGAACTCCTTAATGGTGTTAATGAATCGACGAAAGTGTAAACAACCACTTGGTTGACGGATGTTTCCAAAACCCACTCAGTTGACATATGTTTCTAAAACCATGTTAGAAACTCCAGTAATTGACCAATGTACCAAGGACTCGGGTGTCGTCCATGGGTGAATAAGAGTTGCCTGGGTTTTGGCTCTAGTTGAAGGGGAACAGTTGGAGATTCTGTCTCTGTCTAACTTGAGATAACTCCTGCCAATCTCACTGCTTTGAACCAGATGACCCCTGCTGGTTCAGAAGGCTGGGAAAGAAATTTCTCACCACTAATAATCACTCTCATAGTAGGCATAAGTCCTTTAAAAGAAATGGTGAGACTGTAACAATTTACTTTACAATAAGACAAAGCAGGGCAGAGCAGAATTAAGTTCCTAAAATCACGAGTGAAGCTCTTAACAAACATAAAATAAGACAGAAGTAGTGGTGAAGACTTACTGTGGAGTTGGGAGTGGTCAGTCGAGTGAATAACCCGTGGCCAGAGCCTAGCACTTCACCTCTCACCGGGTGGAAAAAGGGGAGGTATAGCGGGAGCTAGACACTCGCCCCACCTTAACAAGCAGACTACCATACAACTATCACTATACATACCTTTCCCCTGTGGTTTAGCACTTCTATTTGATTATAATAATAATAATAATATACATACCTTCACACTTTCATTACTCCCATCTATGGACTTTTTCCTCACACTTTCACCCTTATAGAGGGGGGATTTAATTGCCTTGACAAAGGTCTTGATCCAATAAATTTATACCCTCCTTGGATTAAAGCTGATTACCTACCATTCCTAGGCACTATGACCCTTATGGGTTTAGCTCTTACCCACAAATATCAGTGCAAAAACCCAAGAAGTGAAATAACCACCACCTAATATTTCATGGATAATGAAGATTAAATGGTTCTACTTCCTCTATTTCTATTTTCTTGAACACTCAATCCACGGAGATTACTGATAACGGGGTAAGAACAATTCTGAGGGGGTTAATAAGGCTAGGAAAATGTATATGATACTTTTAATTTTTTCATTATGGGAAGCACAGCTATTTAACACTGAATCTTAAGAAGCCATGAGGTACTCTTGATCCATGGAACTGGACTTATTCCCCTCTTCCTTGGATCAAACCTGAGTCTCCCATTCCCCAGGTGCTATAATGACTCAGGTTTTTTTGGCTTCCCCCTTCACTAAAATAAATCAAGTATTTGTCATCTGGTTGGCCATATTAATGCATAAAAAATGCTAAAATGCATTTCTGATAACATTAATTATCCCCAATGACATGCAACTCATTTGCCCTATTTGTTTATTTTAATATCAAACTTTTTTGTCACCTAAGACAAATATGCCATGTACTGAACTCTCAAGTGGGAAGCTTAAGACATATTACACTAAACATATATTAGCTCTTACAAGTCAGAATGGCCTCATTTACCTCTATAAAGCTAAGAAACGCATTAAATGAAGATCCTCTTATGTACAATGGATACTAAAACCAGAAAATGACTTCAGAAAAAATCTTTAAAACAATAAGACACAAATTGGAGATGCAGCTAGACAATGTTTTTGCATCCATCCTGAACCATTACCATTGCATGTGATTGTAATGATCAAGGATGGCCAACACTTTGTCTAATTTCATCTCCAACTTGTGGGATAACACGCAACATAAGCCAGCAAAAAAGGGCTACAAATCTATTTTTCTATGCTACCTAAAGTAACTGCACCAATCTTTGGCTTACTGATTAGTGCTTCCCCGTAAATATAATACCGTAATTTGAATTTTAGTGCACCCTCATGAACATAAGTGTAATAACTTGGCTTACTGGTCTCAAAATTAAACTTTACCCTTATTCTGTTGCTAATTCTATAAAACTTGCTTAAAAAATAAAAACATTTGAGCATATAAACAATGTTTGAGATTGCCATGCAACAATACACCAAATTTCACCTCAGTGTGAGAAGGCTGGTGTGTGGAAAAAATGAATAAAAGAAAATATGGATTTAGCGATTATTCAGCTTTTGTAAATGAAAAAATGAATAACAAATTCCACATTAACTTTATAGTTAATCTTATGTTAAAATGAAAGGTTTAGCCTTTTTGGGGGGAATATAATAAGTCAGCTATACTACTAATATATTTCTAAATTATGTTACAGTAGTTTTGTTAGGTAATAGCATCATTGACTGCCCAGTAGTATTGAAGTATACTGCCAGCGATGTTGTCCACAACAAGCAATCTCTCCCACAACCCAGCAGGGTGGCTCAATCTATGCTATACTACAACTATAATTTAAAACAATACTTCATTTAAACAATGAAGAGCCTATTAACTGCAATCATATACTACATATACTGACTTTTACACCAATAATTCTGCTTCTATTTTATGGGGGTAGGCCCGACCCTGAAGCGTGATCCAAAAATTATGAAAAAATGTAAAATTCTTAGAAATGGTTTAAAAAATTTCTTCTATTTGTAAGCAACATTTTAGTCTTCAAACTATTTCATTATGGTATTTCTGAGTATCTTTTTTTTTTGTTTTTAGCTAACTGCAAATTTAGATTTATGACGTCACCACATTAATATGCAAAACAACCACGGGGCGGAGTTGTTTTGCATCTTTTGTCGCCTGTTCAGAATTTTTGCTTACATTAATATATACATTATCATCAAATTTACACACAGGCAACTCTGCCATGTGTGTGTACTGAGCCACAACAAAGAGTCAAGAGACTTCAGTGGGTGGCTGAACTCTGCAGCGTGCAGGGCTGCCTGCTGCCACTGAATTTTTCGCTACATTTGTTGAATTTCCAAATTTAATTATAGAACTACCACCTTAATTTTCACTAAGCTGTAGATAAATGACAGTTCTACAAAATAAAGTCAAGACATTATCACTACTGTTTATTGTTTTATATGAATTTAAGCAAAAACTTTGGAGTGAATTTTTCTGTGTTTTTTTGGGGAATTGAGTATACTGTACTGGTTTAAGTGTATGAGAGAATTATTATTATTGAAATAGTTAAGGGAAAGATAGAGTAGGATTGCAGAGGAACAAGGAAGATTTAGGAAGGGAAGGGAATGTACAGATCAAGTGTTGCAGCATATGAAAAAACAGAATTCAGATAAAAGTAAGGAACTTCGGAGGGCTGAGGAGGGGTTGTTGAGGTGGAATGGGCATTTAGAGGTTGAAGAAGGATAGGATGACTTAAGTTGGTATACAAATGGGTGGAAGGAGGGATGAGAGTCATCCCAGAAAGGGACGGAATGAGTGGAGATAAATGTTTTTTCTGACTTAACAAGTTATTAGAGTTTAAGCATGGTAATATTAGTGAAGGGGTTCATGGAAATTAGTTAGTCAGACTTTAGTTCTGGAGGTGGGAAATATAGTGCTTGCACTCTGAAGGAGGAATGAGGATGTAGTAGTTTGGAGGTTCATCTGAACTGTGATGTCACACTTCTAGCAAGACAGTGATTGAGGGTGAAAGTATTTTCTCTTTTTTTTTGGGTCACCCTACCTTAGTGGGAGACAGCCGGCATGTTAAAAAATGGCCACACGTACAAATTGGAGCTTATTATGTCATTTAGGGTATTTAATGATATGTCCCAGCTGGAATGTGGTATGTTCCATTTTTCTGGAAACACGTAGTGTGTTTTCTTAATTTTTAGTTTTCGTATTTTTGCTTTTCAAGCAATTTGCCTAAGATTTTTAAAATATGTATGCTGTTGGCACTATTACCATTAGACAGACAAAAAAAGTATGACTAGGCTAATTAGAAAATTTAAACAGGAGGGGCCTAACCCCCTTATCCACGTGGGTTTAGCACTTTTTTTGTGGTTATAATAATTATTTGTATCAATAAGATAAAATGGAAGTTGAATATTTGTATCAAGAATTAATATTTTTATATACTTATCTCCTTTAGTCTATAAATGTTGCATGACAGACTACAGTATATTTGTTCCATTGCCCTGATGATAATACAGAATATGGTAGGTACCAATGACAGCTTTAAAGAACACAAGACTCAGTCTAGGTCCATTTTGAGTAAAGCATTAGCTTGTCTATTGTACACCCGTGACTCTCGCATCTTGCTCAGTGCCTGTTTAAAGTCTAGTGATGTTATGGGTCGCAGGGGTTCTGCACTATCTGCGTTCCACCTTTCCTGCTGTGTAGCCAGTTCACTTTCCCCTTGATCTGATCTGCAAGAGATATATTATGGTTACTATAGCTAGGAAGGAAGATGAGAAATTTGAAGAGCCCTTTCACTTGTAGCTCATTAACCCCAATTCAGGCACTAGTCTTGATGCTCTCCTTTACACACTCAACATTTGCTTTGTTTTACTAGCTATGGGTTCAACACTATTATTGCATACTCAAGGATGGGTCTGTATTCTGCCTAATTTTCCCCATCTACCACCTTTATCAACTTGTGCTTTGGTTGAATTCTAATAACCATCTGTCCAACCATTCCTAAGGATCATTCCTGTCTTTGTGTAATCTTCATTCATCCTCTTCACTTCATATTTACATCAATCACAAATAAAGATAAAAAGGAAATATTAAATTTTGTTTCCAGGTCATTTATATATGCCAGGAACAGTATAGGGTCCAACACTAATCCCTGTAGAAATCTCATTGTTGGACTCTCCTATCTTGATGTTTCATCCCTCGTAATAACTGCTTTCTACTGCTATATTATCGTATTCCCTTATCCATGCTAATACTTTTCCTTTTACTCCAGCCTCCTCCAATTTCTTAAGTAGCTTTTTATGCGGGACCTCATCACAACCTTCTTATAGTCTAGCAACTTGAATGCTAAGCGTTACATGACTTGTACTAAAAATCTAAAAACAAATTACAGTATTTTATGGCGAACAAGACGCTCCGGTGTCAAGGACACCCCCCCTTCCCAATTCCGAATGGCTAAATTTTGAAAAAAATAAGAAAAATGGTACTTTGGCCTCCAAGACGCTGGGTAGATTTTCAAGATTTTTGGGGAAAAAAAATAGTCTTTGATGCCGTAAAATACGGCATACGTATTTGGTATTCTCAATCGCAATGTACATGCTTATACGGATGTACTGTATACTTTTTTTTAGGCATTAGTGAGGCAAATGGTATATACAAATAAGCATACATGTTTTTTATCTTTATCTTCAATGTTGTGTTTCTCTTAACACCTGTTCGTGGTCACCACTTAAAGAAGTGGTGGGCACAAGCAGAACCTGCATATTTCAATGATAATAACAATGCCTTCAAGACCAGCAGTGCTTTTTAAAGTATATATGTATTCTGTACCTCCCTCCTCTTATTTACAATAATTAACATCAATAATTTTCCTGTTATCTTTTATTTTGCAATAAAACTTTGAAGGAAATAATTATGATACTCATCCTTTTGTAGTTCATGGTAACTTACGTGTCATTCAGCAAATGGCGTAGCCTGTATACAGCCGCTGTTCGACAGAGCTCTAACAAGTCAGAGCCAGAGAAACTTTCAGTCTGTGTTGCCAGGTTGGAAATATTAATGTCATCTGCCAAGGACTCATCATGCAGAACCAAGCGTAGGATGTCTTCCCGCTGCTCCAATCCCTGAAAAAATATTCCTAATAAAGATCAGTAGAGGGAAAACAAACCTCTTGCAGTATCTAAGAATCACTCATATTTTTTTATTAAATTTAAACCTCTAAAATTAAGAAGAATAGTAGTAGTTGTGACATTTACAGAGCACTTTGAGTAGTTCACTCAGCACTCACAGACAACAAATATACACAATGAAAAACAAGCAAAAAATCAAACAAACACCCAAAGCAAATACTATCATACCAAGTTAAAACAGCCATTAATAACAGAAGAGTTTCTTATATTTCTAGCTTTGATTTCAATTTTTCTTGAATTAATCCCCAATCCCACTAACTCCAGCTCTATGTTCCCGTACCACTTGCTCACTCTTAACCTTTGCATGTCCCTCTTCACAGTGCTGTATGATCTTTATGGGTTTAGTACTTAATTTGATCATAACAATAATTATAATTCTAGCTACTTAATTCCTCCATCTTGTTCTTTGCTTCCTCCTCCTATAGCAGTTCCTTTGATAAGAATTCACTTCTATTCACAACATAAAAGAATAATTTGTTGTAGGATGAATAAGAAACCTTATATTCAGCACGTCATCCTTTTAAGGACATCAATAACATAGGTAAACAGCTAACATCTAGCCCCAAAACTTGAGCCTATATTATCAATATCTTGAAAATTCATAATGAATGAATGTAACCATTCGATAATTATTGTCACTCAAACCTGTGATCTGGGCTGGTAATGCCACACTAATGGTTCATATCCCAATCACTTCACTGAATTGTGTTATCAAAATTACACAACAGAGATATTTAGAAAGTTACTGTAAATTATATATATATGAACCTATAAATATTTAAGAGGTACAGAAAGAAAAATTCTAAGAGCAAAATACGACTTTCAGTAAGAAGAGCAATTACAACTAGGGGAATATAATTAACAAAGGGTAATAAAAAATTTCAATACAACTATCAGGGGTTAATATTAGGAAATGTTCATTGCCCTAAAGGTTTTCAGATAGTATCTGGAATTATCTTCCAAATATTTTTGTTAATTAAGAAATCATGTTTTCCTTCAAAATCAGGTAGGCTAAATTTTGGCAAACTCAAATTACACTACAGTGGACCCCCGGTTAACGGCCATAATTCGTTCCAGAATGCTGTTTAAGTGCCATTACCAAAAAAAATTTTCCCTTAAGGAATAATGTAAATTAGATTAGTCCTTTTAGACCCCAAAAATACACTTACAAAAGCACTTACAAAAATACACTTACATAATTGTTCGAGTTTGGAGCAGTACGTAATAAACCGGGGGTCCACTGTATTTGAATGTAACTCGACCTCATCCAGAAAAAACTTGTACTGTGATCTATATCATTAGGGCTAAAGCTGCACTGGTTATGGCTTCATCCAGAACATGTGGTAATATTTTTATAGTGACAGCAGCAGTCACGCAAACGAGCTTCAGGTTATAGCTGAATTTCCATCCCAATAACATGGAAAATTACTACACTCTTCAATTATTAATAGTACAATGAGAAAATTATAATTTGGAGACAAGGACACATGCAACTAATGCGACATTTTATTGTAGCAATGTTTCATTCTCCATTACAATGCTCTCCTGGAGCGTGAAATGTTGCCAGAATAAAATGTCACATTAGTTAAATATGTGTCCTTTTACCTAACAGTATACAACATATTTAAATCCTATAGTCATTGTATTTTTCCAGCTAAGAGGATGGTCTAGTTAACTGGGAAATATACCAGCCTGTACGTGTAACTCTGTCAAAAGGTTTCAACAGCATAATGTGAAACATGTTGAGTTACAGCATAGTACTAATAGGATCCTAGTCATAAACCACAAACTGTATCACACTGGTTTTGCTTCCTCTAGGGAACAAGGAGTGCCATCGGCTGATGGAGCAGCATACTGGCCCAAATTCCACCACCTTCCACAAGGACAGAACCAGAGTGATGTCAAATAGAAAAGTGAGAGATGGCAAACTATGGTACGTTAAGAGAAATGCTGGAGACAATGAATTTGCAGAGAAATATGGATATTAAGCAACTAACCGGTAGAGGAATGTGGAAAGCAGCTGGCATGCGGCGGAGTATAGCACGATCCACATCTTGTGGTCTGTTAGTGGCACCCATAACTATGACACAGCGACTATGGTCAGTGGCCAGGCCATCCCACTGCTGCAAGAACTGTGCTTTCATCATGGCTGTGGCTTCATGATCACCAGAAGCACGCACACGTAAGAACGAGTCTAATAAAGGTAGATAATAAATCTTAGTTATGAGCATTTTACTGAAAGAAAAATTTAGCATTTTAGTACAACTTTAACCTAACAATCATTAATTTATATAAATTGCTGGTCAACCAGTGTACTAATTAACATTTTATTAATTAAACACTTTTACCTATTTCATCAATAAATATGATGCAGGGTTGAATCTTTGATGCCAGGGAGAACACGGCCGAAGACAGTTTCTGAGACTCTCCATACCATTTGTCTGTCAACGATGCAACATCTAGGTTGATGAAACGAGAACCAGCTTCCTTTGCAACGGCACGAGCCAAGAGTGTCTTGCCACAGCCTGGAGGACCATGTAATAACACACCTGAAATCAACATCAAAATGTTTGGTTCTAATATAATAATACATGTGTGAGATACAGGTTCAGAAGATAAATTACAACAGAGAGAATAATTTTTGGGGGATGTGAAGGAATTCAGGGAAACTGGTTAGCCAGACTTGAGCCCTGGAGGTGGGAAGTACAGTGCATTCTAAAGGAGGGGTTTGGGATATTTGCTGTTTGGAGGGACATCTAAACTGTGTCTGGCAATACAGCAATAGTGTGAATGATGGTGAAAGTTTCTTTTTTGGGTTACCCTGCCTCGGTGGGAGACAGCCAGTATGTTAAAAAATATATATATCTTTAGTATAACACATGACTTTGAACAGGATTTCCAGTTGTACAAAATGTTCAATATTTTTGGCAATGCACAGAAAATAATTCCCAGCCTAATGCAAGGTCTTGAAATAAGCACTTGTGAGTTTCTTGTGTCCACAAATATGAGCAACTTTTTAATATTTTTACTTTCAGGCAATGTCCTAACACCACTGCCTCTTTTCCCCTCTATCACCTCTTCCATGTAGCACTGAATGAGCCTTACTGGTATGGAATGAAAGAACAAAATGTAAACAGCAGCTGCAGGATGTGTTACAAAGCCTCACAGGGAGGAAACAGGTACTGTTAAATCATGAAAGCATATATATATATATATATGGGGAAGTGGAACAGAATTCTTCCTCCGTAAGCCATGCGTTGTAAGGCGACTAAAATGCCGGAGCAAGGGCTAGTAACCCTTCTCCTGTATATATTACTAAATGTAAAAGGAGAAACTTTCGTTTTTCCTTTTGGGCCACCCCGCTTCAGTGGGAAACGGCCGACGTGTTGAAAGAAGAAAGAATATATATATATGCTTGTACATGTATGTGTAGTGTGACCTAAGTGTGAGTAGAAGTAGCAAGATATTTTTTTTTTTTTTTAACACGTCGGCCGTTTCCCACCGAAGTGGGGTGGCCCAAAATGAAAAACGAAAGTTTCCCATTTTACATTTAGTAATATATACAGAAGGGGTTACTAGCCCCTTGCTCCCAGCATTTTAGTCGACTCTTACGACACGCATGGCTTACGGAGGAAGAATTCTGTTCAACTTCCCCATAGAGATAAGAGGAAATAACAACAAGAACTAGTAAGAAAATAGAAGAAAACCCAGAGGGGTGTGTATATATATATGCTTGTACATGCATGTGTAGTGTGACCTAAGTGTAAGTAGAAGTAACAAGATATACCTGAAATATTTCATATTTATGAGACAGAAAAAAGACACCATCAATCCTACCATCATGTAAAACAATTACAGGTTTTCGTTTTACACTCACTTGGCAAGACGGTAATACCTCCCTGGGCGATTGCTGTCTACCAACCTACTACCTAGGGAGAAGAAGGTATTACATTGTATTCTGTCTGGCAAGTATTGTAGGTTATGTGAGAAAGAACTGTGCCACGTAAGTGACCAACCCTTCATAAATTAACAAATATGTGAAGCTGACAATAATAAAGTGTAAATAAAATTTGAGCAAAATTAAAGAGAAATCAAGAAGAAAGACAACAGAAATTTGTGATGAGATGAATATGCTGAGGAATGAATTGACATGCAGGAGAGGCATCCCAAGATCTCTCTCTACTTGCCAGTGAATTACATACATATACAACACTAGTTATGTGACAGAGAAATAAATCCAGAAGAGAAAAGACAATACTAATCTAAGTTGTATACTTTTCAAGAACTATAAGATTTAAAAAATGTAGAGAGCCCATCGTTTTCACTAGAACGCAAAAACATTACATTAAACAGAGCTTCTGACCCCCCAAAAAAGCACCATTAACGTTAATACCTTTGGGTGGCTGAATAAGTCTGGATGCTTGAAGGCGATTTCTCTGCTGTATGGGCAATATGAGTGTTTCTCGCAACTCACGGATGACAGACGAGAGGCCTGCCACATCTTTCCATGACGTGGACAGTTGTGTCGGCTCCACTAGTTGACTTGCAATCATCATCTCATACTCACTAAACTGTAAACACATTCATATTAAGGGAATTCAGAGACCCTTGGCAAGTACTTATGGGCTTCATTTTAACACAAAATGTTAATTCTTATACGTACAAACATTAAATAAATACTTAAGTGTTATACCAAAAGAGGCAACAGTTTTTACAGGATAATATAAATGCTGCACTAAGAGTATGGTCACAGGTGACATTATGAAGAATCAAGGTACACATTAGAGTGTTAAGATCAAATGTTAACAATTTCAAAAACTTTTATTACCTTTAAAATAATCCCAGGATTTTACCCAACTTTTGAAACTATTACATTACTCAAGCAAGGGCTTTTACAAACTACAAAATTTATATTGCATAGCACTTTTTCTGTTTAACAAGTTGTGAGCATAATTACTGTGGGCACAAGACAGTCTACCTTATGAAAGCTTTCCGCTGATTTCAACCTCCACTGACTAGCACTCTAAACAAAAGCCATTACTCACCGATAGTTTCTCCTTAATACCAAGTCTCTGCATCACTTCCTGAGCCTGAAAATATTAATTTATTATGAATGTCAATCCATAAATACTATATATATAACATACAGTAAAAGTTTGGTATGTTGTAATACAGAAATTCAGCATGTTACACAGAAACAAAATAAGGAAAATGGTTGAATATTAAAAGCTGTAAGCAAAAGCCTAATAACCCCTGGTTATCAGTAAACAGATATTAGGACATTAACACAGTTCATTGTTAGAAAAGCCATGTATGCAGAACTCAAGGATATGGGAAGTGAAGTGTACTATACTTCTTAATACAGTATACTAACATACAGACACAAATTCCTTTATTCTAGCACTGTAAACACCATATTCTCCATCAGACTGATATCCTTCACATGCAACACTTCAACTTTCTTGTACAACTACAAACACTCCTCCAATTTGTAACACATTATATCAATATTTTCACATTTTATCTGCTAGTACTACTGTAGTTAAATATTAACACAGTAAATCTAACCTTCCTTTTGGCATCTTTCTTCTGTTTAGCTGTGGGATCCATAGCAGACACTAAAACCTTCACTGTCAAGTATGATGCAGCGGTGGCAAAGGCCAGACGCACCAGCAGGGACAGTACCTCCCCGCGAGTCAGCTCCCCTCCTTCCATGCCAGAAAGGCGTGATGTCAGCAGTCGCAACACCATCAACAATACGCAGCCTGACCGTCCTTCTCTATAGTACCAGTATACTGAATTTCAGTACATTAAATTCTGTATGAGAATAAATTATTTCATAGTCCCATAATGAAAACGAGTAACATTAGTAATTTAAATAACTTCTAATGTGTGAGCTGACAGTACTTCTGCAATGCTACTTTTACCCAATACAAACAAACAGGATAAGAAGAGGACTCTATAAACATGATCATAATTCTGCTCCCACAATTGCAAAGAGGTAATAACAAATAAATTATTACTCACACAGGTAAAGCAGGAAGATGAATTACTGAAAAAGAATTATAGTCATAAAGAAAAAGAAGGCTAAAAGAGCATATCAATTAAATAAAACGTAACCAAGGAGGAAAAAATATAAATACAGTAAAAGATTATACAGTGTTGTATACAAAAACATGGCAAAGTAGATTTTATATTTTAGCTCAAAAAACAAATGGCATATGAACTTTACCCAATAAAATATGTCTATCCAGCTATTTTAGGAGACAATGTAAGATTTCGTAACAATGATGACGCTCATCAACAAGTTAGTTCTTGATACAACAACCTGGCGGAAAACAAAACGTGTAGCTTCCTTTTTCTCAATAAATATTATCTCTAGGTGTACAGCACACACTACCACATCTTAAATGGCAACTTTCTATTGCAATACTGTACTTAGCTTAGTGTGTGGTCATTTTAACAATTTTGTAATGGCCCACAAAAAATTATTGGACATAATGACAACTAATTTAGTCATGGAAATTCCAATAAAACAAATAAAATATAGTTAGCACCTTTGTAGTTGTAGTAATAGTGACTGGCACTACTGTCACAGTAAGGAGAGAATAATAAAGTCTTACCTATTTAAAACATTCTAATTTCATCTAACCAAATAGACCAAAATGAAGAAATATATCATGAACCCCAATGAAAGTCACTTTGTCCAACTTTTTCAGGTTATCCTGGTGGGCAACTTACATATTTTACTAAGTGTGATAACTGAACTTATGTGTACCTGTACCTAAATAAACTTACTTATCCTCAACTAATCTTAAAGTACATTCACCCCAAAACCTGCCCATCACACCTACAATGTTCACTGCAGCAGTCCTCCTTAATTCTATGCCATGACTACCACAACTCTCCACCCAAACCCGTGGCAATAAAGCACCAGCTGTACAGCATCCATGGAAACAGCCATACTGAATTAAATAAGCCAATATTTTGTATATATTTCATGTTAATAAATATCAAATGCACTCCCTGCATATCTACTGTATACATTGCTGTCTACCAGGCTTGCAGATTAGCTTGGTAGATTAATATTGAGCTTAGTAACTTTGTTTAGGCACAGGTACACACATATACAGTTACACAAATTATCATACATAGTTACATATGTAAATTACCAAGGATAATCCAAAAAAAAGTCAAAGTGATTTATTTCCATTGGGGTCCTTGTAATATCTTATTTAAACATTAAAAGTTAAAACAGCTAAGTAGCTCAACTGTGTGAAAAATCATTTACAATAAAAGGGCCTTGGCTCTGAGTCTAGCAATAAACTTTTATATAAAATCACAAATAACAAGTGCATTGTATACTGGAGACAGTTATATTTTGTACATAAGGGAAAGATCCCTCCATTGGTAAGCAAAAAAAAAAAGGGAACCTTTGAACCCAACCAAACCTAACAATCTCGATTTAGAGGTAAATTTTATGTTAGGTTAAGTTGGGTTACATTTATTTATGGGTTACCAAAAAAAAAAAACTTTTTCCACTGTATAAGCCATTTAATATTGAAGAGTTTACATAAAAACTTGAGTTCCTAAACTCATTAATAATCTTAAATTATAACCCAGTGGAAATAAATCACACTTCTTAACGTTAATTGATCATATTTGGTTAAATCCTAATTATAAAACAACTGTAAAAGTTAAAAAAAACAAAAAAACTAGCCATTTTGTCAAGCAGGGTGACCCCAAAAAATAATACATTCATCATCATTCATTCAATGTCTTTCTAGAAGCATGTTGATATCACAATTCAGATTACCCTCTGACTGCAACATCTGCATCCTTCCCTCAGTGTATGCATTGTTCTTCTCACCTTCAGGTTAGCCTATTATTCCATGGGGATAAAGGCTAGAATTCTTCCTCCTGTAAGCCATGCTTATCATAAAAGGTGACTAAAATTCCTGGAACAAGGGGGTTGCAACCCCCTTCTTATGTATTCAATTGCTAAACAGTCAAAGTAGAAAATTATGTAGGCAGTGCACAATTATTCAAGGGAGGGGAGGAGGGGAAGTTGAGGTCCAGCTACTGGAACTGTACCTTCACTATTAGTTATGTATTCGTTGGGGAGCACTAAATCCATAAGGGTCATATAGTGTCTGGGGTAATGGCACTTTACAAAGTTGTTTTGGACAATAAATCCCAGAATCCATCATAAGATAAATATAAAATGAATGAACAACTAAAGTGTAATGAACAATACACTTGTCAATGCTCAATAATAACTCACATACAGACAAACTCAGGAGGTTAATTGATCTGTATATTTCGACCCCCTACTGGGGTCCTCTTCAGCAGAGGATCCCAGATTGACCAAAATGGAAATCAAGAACTGACTTTTTTGGGCTATCCTGGGTAATTTACACTATGTATGATAACTGCACTTATGTGTACCTATGCCTAAATAAACTTACTTATATAGAACAATTAATATCCTGAGATTTTGTTTCCATGTGGGGTTTTATCGATCAAAATATGAATGAGTAACCGTACACCAATAGAGATTATACAGCGCCTGGGCCACGAAAACCAATCAAGTTTGAGCCGGGGCAGCGAGGAGTGCCTCCAATTCCCTGGATGAAGAGCCCTTGACCAGCAGAGAATCAGACTGTCGTCTACACCCGACTCCTCACATTACCTCAGCTATCATGGCGCTCCTCTCTCTCCTGCTGCTGCTTTCTCAAGCTCAATTATTATTACGGGTTTCTCTCCTCTCTACCCTACATGCACAAGTTGAGAATAACGAGCACAAACAGTGAGAAAGTAAGTATAGAGAGACACAAGGCTTCATGACTTACGTCAGCCGGATGTAAACAATGGCGGTCGTGTTCTTGTACAATAACATTCCTTTAGCTTTAATAATAATAATAATAATAGTAACAATAATAATAATAATAATAATAATAATAATAACAGTAACAACAGCAAGAATAATAATAATAATGACAATATTACTAAAACAATAATACTAATAAAATAATAATAAATGTATATTTCTTTATGCTGGGTAGCACATTAAAGCTAATTAATACCTTTGATAACTCTTAAAAACTGGCTAGACAGATATACATGTGTAAATAAGACACTTGTATTAGGTGAAAAAATCACTGGAGTGGCCAAGCTCCCAGAAGTTAAATTTTTTCTAGTAAACAATGTTGGTGTGTTCCTGGAGTTTATTAATTAATATTGTGTCGGTATACAAATACCATCACTAATCTAAGACTATCATCATCACCACTACGTTAACACACATCACCACTACGTTAACACACATCACCACTACGTTAACACACATCACCACTACGTTAACACACATCACCACTACGTTAACACACATCACCACTACGTTAACACACATCACCACTACGTTAACACACATCACCACTACGTTAACACACATCACCACTACGTTAACACACATCACCACTACGTTAACACATCACCACTACGTTAACACACATCACCACTACGTTAACACACATCACCACTACGTTAACACACATCACCACTACGTTAACACACATCACCACTACGTTAACACACATCACCACTACGTTAACACACATCACCACTACGTTAACACACATCACCACTACGTTAACACACATCACCACTACGTTAACACACTTCACCACTACGTTAACACATCACTACACTAACAATATCTTAAAACATCAAGAGCCCAACTTTTCGACAAGGAACAACAAAGAAAGTCATAACAAAGACGCGTCTGCAAACAACGTTGTAATAAAGGATCACAACTCAAATAATAATCCACCAACTCCCTGCTACTTAAAAGTTATAAGTCTAACCATGATTTTTTAAGAGGTGGAGGGGGTAAGCCAGCGGAAGTCCTCTGTCAGATGACCAAAAGCTCCAGCTGTTGGTCATCATCTAAGACCCGCGTCAGGAAACACTTGTCCTGTTTCCTGACCAACATTATACCTACCAAACCCCTCAAGGGAGGTTCCTTGACGCTGGTGAGGGGCTCTTGATCTAGGGAATTGGATCTGTGTTCCAGTTCCCTGAATTAAGCCTGAATACCTTCCACATCCCCCCCCACAGGCGCTGCATAATCCTACGGGTTTAGCGTTCCCCCGTGATTATAATAATAATATACCTACCAACTTCCTGTATGACTCAGGTAAAGTTCGTCAAGAAACAGGACAAGTGTTTCCTGAGGCGGGTCTTAGTCAGATGACTCACAGCTTTTGGTCATCTGACCGAGGCCTTCCACTGGCTTACCCCTTTAAAAATTATGGTCATAGTCATAACCATTTAGCTGTTTCCTGTATGACTGATCTCCTGTAATTCCAGCCCATACATGACGCCTGGGATCCGTAATTTCGTATTAAAAAAAAAAAAAAAAAAAAAATTGCGACAAGACAAAGACGTAAAGTTGAAATCCATTTTGAATGTGTAAGAAACGAGACATGATTCATAGTGATTGTCTCCGTCTTGGCGTTCATAAGTTATTTACTGTTAATAACTTGTATCAAGAGACCATAACTAACATCAAGGAACCTCCCTGGAGGAGCCTGGGATCAACAATATAACTAACATCAAGGAACCTCCCTGGAGGAGCCTGGGATCAACTTAACCAACATCAAGGAACCTCCCTGGAGGAGCCTGGGATCAACTTAACCAACATCAAGGAACCTCCCTGGAGGAGCCTGGGATCAACTTAACCAACATCAAGGAACCTCCCTGGAGGAGCCTGGGATCAACTTAACCAACATCAAGGAACCTCCCTGGAGGAGCCTGGGATCAACAATATAACTAACATCAAGGAACCTCCCTGGAGGAGCCTGGGATCAACTTAACCAACATCAAGGAACCTCCCTGGAGGAGCCTGGGATCAACTTAACCAACATCAAGGAACCTCCCTGGAGGAGCCTGGGATCAACTTAACCAACATCAAGGAACCTCCCTGGAGGAGCCTGGGATCAACTTAACCAACATCAAGGAACCTCCCTGGAGGAGCCTGGGATCAACACCATAACTAACATCAAGGAACCTACCTGGAGGAGCCTGGGATCAACACTCAAACTAACATCAAGGAACCTCCTGGAGGAGCCTGAGATCAACTTAACCAACATCAAGGAACCTCCTGGAGGAGCCTGAGATCAACTTAACCAACATCAAGGAACCTCCCTGGAGGAGCCTGGGATCAACTTAACCAACATCAAGGAACCTCCCTGGAGGAGCCTGGGATCAACTTAACCAACATCAAGGAACCTCCCTGGAGGAGCCTGGGATCAACTTAACCAACATCAAGGAACCTCCCTGGAGGAGCCTGGGATCAACAATATAACTAACATCAAGGAACCTACCTGGAGGAGCCTGGGATCAACTTAACCAACATCAAGGAACCTCCATGGAGGAGCCTGGGATCAACTTAACCAACATCAAGGAACCTCCCTGGAGGAGCCTGGGATCAACACCATAACTAACATCAAAGAACCTACCTGGAGGAGCCTGGGATCAACTTAACCAACATCAAGTAACCTCCCTGGAGGAGCCTGGGATCAACTTAACCAACATCAAGGAACCTCCCTGGAGGAGCCTGGGATCAACACCATAACTAACATGGAAAAATAAACACATAAGCAGTATAATGTGATCCTTTATTGACAACGTTTCACCCACACAGTGGGCTTTATCAAGCCCACTGCGTGGGCGAAACGTTGTCAATAAAGGATCACATTATACTGCTTGTGTGTTTATTTTTCCATTGTGTCGGTATTTTATACCATTTATTTCCACCATAACTAACATCAAGGAACCTCCCTGGAGGAGCCTGAGATCAACACCATAACTAACATCAAGGAACCTCCCTGGAGGAGCCTGAGATCAACACCATAACTAACATCAAGGAACCTCCCTGGAGGAGCCTGAGATCAACACCATAACTAACATCAAGGAACCTCCCTGGAGGAGCCTGAGATCAACACCATAACTAACATCAAGGAACCTCCCTGGAGGAGCCTGAGCTCTCGCTTCACACACGGAGGGCCCGGGTTCGATTCCCGGCGGGTAGAAACATTTCGACGTGTTTCCTTACACCTGTTGTCATGTTCACCTAGCAGCAAATAGGTACCTGGGTTGTTAGTCGACTGGTGTGGGTCGCATCCTGGGGGACAAGATTAAGGACCCCAATGGAAATAAAAGACAGTCCTCGATGACGCACTGACTTTCTTGGGTTATCCTGGGTGGCTAACCCTCCGGGGTTAAAAATCCGAAGAAATCTTATCTTTATCTTAACATCAAGGAACCTCCCTGGAGGAGCCTGGGATCAATACCATAACTAACATCAAGAAACCTCCCTGGAGAAGCCTGGGATCAACACCATAACTAACATCAAGGAACCTCCCTGGAGGAGCCTTGATGTTAGTTATATTGTTGATCCCAGGCTCCTCCAGGGAGGTTCCTTGATGTTAGTTATGGTCTCTTGATCAACACCATAACTAACATCAAGAAACCTCCATGGAGAAGCCTAGGATCAACTTAACCAACATCAAGGAACCTCCCTGGAGGAGCCTGGGATCAACACCATAACTAAAATCAAGGAACCTCCCTGGAGGAGCCTGGGATCAACACCATAACTAAAATCAAGGAACCTCCCTGGAGGAGCCTGGGATCAACACCATAACTAAAATCAAGGAACCTCCCTGGAGGAGCCTGGGATCAACACCATAACTAACATCAAGGAACCTCCCTGGAGGAGCCTGGGATCAACACCATAACTAACATCAAGGAACCTCTCTGGAGGAACCTGGGATCAACACCATAACTAACATCAAGGAACTTCTCTGGAGGAGCCTGGGATCAACACCATAACTAACATCAAGGAACCTCCCTGGAGGAGCCTGGGATCAAGAGACCAACATCAGCATCAAGGAACCTCCGTTCTTCAAAATCAGTTATCACTGTTCTTTCTTCTACGTCAACCTCAGTTATCACGGCTCTCACCTCTACCCACAAAATAACAAAATACTCACCAAAAAAACAATAAAAAGGAGACACAACAGCGGCCCAGCCACACTCCGCCAGGCGTCAACAATGGCCGCCTCGAAAACTTTCTTAAACTCTTAAAAAAATACATTTCTTACTTTTATTTGGATTTTTCTTGATATGATGTCGAGGCAAATATATTTATGGATAAATTTTTGGCTTTTACTAATAAGATGAATTACTTTTTCCTACCTGGAGGTTTCGGGGGTCAACGCCCCCTCGGCCCAGTCTGATAATAAAGTAGTGCTTGTATTAAAATTTGTCAGCATCATTACAGAGTGTTGGAGGCAGAGTTTCGGGAACGTCATGGGGGTCACTCTCAGCCACAGTGGTGAGGAGGAACCTTCCGTGCTAAAGTGAAGGCTGTCTCCAGGATAAAGATGAGACTGAGGCATCGTGCTGCTTCTCAGCCTCACGGTAGCACGTATGAAGTATATTTGTGTCCCAGTGCCACCAATCAGGCTAGCAAATAAGTCTATAAACAGACATAACTTTCGTTCGACTTATTGCTAAGCAGCCAGCGCAATAACAAATTCACCGGCTAAGAGGAGTTTTAACATTAATTTAAAAATTAACCCATTCTTGAGACCACACAATTGTCAGGGGCCCAAGACTGTTCAAGTGCCTCCCAGCATAAGGGGGATAACCAATAGACCCCTGGCTGTCTTCAAGGAGCTGGACACACCCCTAAAGTTAATACCTGACCAGCCGGGCTGTGGTTCGTACGTCGGGTTGCGTGTGGCCAGCAGTAACAGCCTGGTTGATCAGGCCCTGATTCACCACGAGGCCTGGTCATGGACAGGGCCGCAGGGCGCTGACCCCTTAAATCCTCTCTAGTTATACTCCAGGATGTTAGCACCACCACACAGGCTGTCGGCACTACCACCACACAGGCTGTCGGCACTACCACCACACAGGCTGTCGGCATGCACACCCACACGGCTGTCAGCACTACCACCACACAGGCTGTAGCACCCACCACACAGGCTGTCGGCACTACCACCACACAGGCTGTCAGCACTACCACCACACAGGCTGTCAGCACTACCACCACACAGGCTGTCGGCACTACCACCACACAGGCTGTCGGCACTACCACCACACAGGCTGTCGGCACTACCACCACACAGGCTGTCAGCACTACCACCACACAGGCTGTCGGCACTACCACCACACAGGCTGTCGGCACTACCACCACACAGGCTGTCAGCACTACCACCACACAGGCTGTCAGCACTACCACCACACAGGCTGTCGGCACTACCACCACACAGGCTGTCGCACTACCACCACACAGGCTGTCAGCACTACCACCACACAGGCTGTCAGCACTACCACCACACAGGCTGTCGGCACTACCACCACACAGGCTGTCGCACTACCACCACACAGGCTGTCAGCACTACCACCACACAGGCTGTCGGCACTACCACCACACAGGCTGTCGGCACTACCACCACACAGGCTGTCGGCACTACCACCACACAGGCTGTCAGACTACCACCACACAGGCTGTCAGCACTACCACCACACAGGCTGTCAGTACTACCACCACACAGGCTGTCAGCACTACCACCACACAGGCTGTCAGTACTACCACCACACAGGCTGTCAGTACTACCACCACACAGGCTGTCAGTACTACCACCACACAGGCTGTCAGTACTACCACCACACAGGCTGTCAGCACTACCACCACACAGGCTGTCAGTACTACCACCACACAGGCTGTCAGCACTACCACCACACAGGCTGTCAGCACTACCACCACACAGGCTGTCAGCACTACCACCACACAGGCTGTCAGCACTACCACCACACAGGCTGTCAGCAAACCACCACGCAGGGTGTTAATTGTTTTGTTGTATTTTAAACAACAGAACACAATAAGGTTATGATGCTGTGAGTGTTTATAGTTACAAATGTTGGAGTCCTCAGGATGATCGGTTAATTGGGTTTCAAACCTATCTACTACACGGAGGTTAAGGCTGCATGTCACCTGTACACCACCTGTCAAGGATGTTTCAGTACACCGAATATGAATCAAAGTTAACTCTCAAAAAATAGAAATTTATGAAGTTGAACTCTTCTCCAGACTGAGGGACTGACCACCTCAAATACCTTTTCTCCAAGGTTGAGGGACTGATTACATCATTATTTCACTACTGCACCTGCTGCCTTTGTATCTGACTGAAGAAGCCTACTGTGTAGGCGAAACGTTTCAACAATAAAGATACCCAACTGTTGCACATGTGTCTTAATCATCAACATAACCTGTACTTAAGAGACAAACTTGAGACGACGTTTCGGTCCGACTTTGACCATTAACAAGTGTTTAGACCGAAGTGTTGTTGTACTTGGCTTGTTAAAGGTCCAAATGGGACCGAAACGTCACCGTACGTTTCAGTCTCCTAAATGCAGGTTATTTATGCACTCTCACTGTTGTACACATACACCTGAGGGTGTGTGTTTATCCGTGTTGTCCAGTGTTGGTAACATGATGTGTCTGAGAGGCGGAGCATGGTGGGCAGGAGGCGTGATCATCCACCAATCAATACACTTAACAAAAGCCAGCCACGCCATTGGCTGCCTTCACGCCTCCTCTCCGCTGATATCACTCCCCCACGCCATATATACTGCTATTTACAAACATTCTGGGCCCCCAAGAGAAATTTTGCAAGGTGGAACAAGACTGCTTTGGGGTCCCTGGGGGCTGGCTGAGGGCCCCCAGTCTAAGTGAATTGTACATAATTATTTTTCTAAAACTAAAAATAGTTGAAATTACAAAACAAAACAAAAAATAAGACGTCTATGGCTGGCTCCAATGGAACTTTTTTTTTCTTTTTCTTTTTTGAGTTTGGAACGAGTCAGACCACAGACTGACAACATGCTCATAGAACCCAGATAAAAATATTCGAAAAAGGGGTATTAATGTGCAATTTTTATGGATTCAATCAGACACTGAATTCTTGTGGTAGAGTTGATAAGTTAGCCAAAGAAAGTACCATGAAGGAAAATGTAGAATAGAACTTGGATATATGTGTCTAGCACTAGGAGTAATATTAGGAGAGATGTACATAATGAAAATAAATAGGACTGCAGTTAGAAGCCAGAGACGTATCACTCTGATAACATGAACGTAAATAAGAATGTTTACAGAACAACTTGCAATGTGAATACCGATGTTAAAGTATCCAGGCTTAGGCCTGGTTAAAGTGCTTCTGACAGTTTGACATACAGACTGACAGATGTAGCCAGGCTTAGGCTTGGTTAAAGTACTTCTGACAGTTTGACATACAGACTGACAGGTGTAGCCTGACTTAGACTTGGTTAAAGTACTTCTGACAGTTTGACATACAGATGTAGCCTGGCTTAGACTTGGTACACACAGGATGTAGTAGCCAGGCTTAGGCTTGGTACACACAGGATGTAGTAGCCAGGCTTAGGCTTGGTACACACAGGATGTAGTAGCCTGGCTTAGGCTTGGTACACACAGGATGTAGTAGCCTGGCTTAGGCTTGGTACACACAGGATGTAGTAGCCTGGCTTAGGCTTGGTACACACAGGATGTAGTAGCCAGGCTTAGGCTTGGTACACACAGGATGTAGTAGCCAGGCTTAGGCTTGGTTACTAGTAACTTTGTTATTTCAATAGACACTCGGATAAGGATCAAACTACATGGAAAGTATGTTTCACCTTGTGGTCACCTTTCCTAACATTATGAGCTAGATTGTTCACTTATTGACGAATACAGTATAATAACCTATGTGATATGTCAAGGTATCTTATTAATGAAAATAAGATACCAGTCATATTTTTCAAATATCCTAAATTTGATTACAATAGATAAGACAAATTGTAGATATGAACGCAGATGCACTCTTGTTAACCCTTTTGAGGCCTACTTCATAGGCCTTTTGTTTATCCATATGGTCTTGCGATACCGTCCAAGGATGGATATGGGGTGCACAATACACTAGCCACTTCTGCGGCAAAATATAATCTAAATATAATAACTTCAACAACACCGATCATAGACACCAGCCAGGCATTTCTAGCTGTGGCTAACTTCTGCACTACGTGATAAGTGTGGTTTCTAGAGCAGCACTGAAGTACCTCCCTAATGATGTTGAAAATAGTATAGAGGAAACATTTCAACAATAAAGATACCCAACTGCTGCATATGTGTCTTAATCTTCAAGTAGAGTATGTATATATGGTTGTTAGACACACTTGATGGACAATATGGCTGACAGGATATTAGCTAGAAGCTGGTAATATCACACTGACAAACCTCAAGAACGTACCAGTGATCTAGTCAGTGTCTTCCTGACGAAGGCAGTAACAACAACATATGTATGTTCATCAATGAATCACTACAAACTGAAGCGGTTATAATGACACTAAAGTTATTAGAGTGGGCCAGACTCCTTGATCATTACTCAGCCTGTACCATCACTGAAGACAATGGACTCGTATAATGACTTAAAAATGTTCATTATTGGAGCAAAGTATAGATATTAAAAATTTCAGAAAGGAATTAATATACAGTTCGTAAGGATGACATCACATAGTGATTACTTGCTATAAAAACAACCTGATATATTAGTCAAAGAAAATACTTTGAAAGAAGACGTCGAATATCTTTTAGTTAACCCTAAGAAATAATATTAGTAGAAAATTTAGTAATGAATCTGAAGGTCAGGCGTGAAGGTAGGAATGTAAGTAGATCTACAACCCACTATGATTACATGACAGAAAATAAGGACATTTACAGAGCGATGTAGTAGCCAGACTCAGGCTTGGTTACCAGTACTTCTGGCAGGTGTTATATACCGCCCCACCCAGTAGCACCCCAGGAATGCCCTAGCAACACAACAGTAGCAGCACCAGTAACGTCCAACTAGTAGACCGAAAGACGTCCAATAACTCCACAAGTTACATTCCAGTAGCAGAGCCAGAAGCACCCCAGTAGCACCCTAGTAACGGCCCCAGTAGCGGACCGGCGGTAACAGTGGACAGCGATAGTGACAAATGTGAGAACCATGACTAAGATGATTGAGAAGGGGTTGTTGGGAGGAGGAGGGTAGGGTATGGGAGGGGATGGTTTTAATGGGGTTGAAGGGGGGTTATTGGTAGACGTGGGAGGGATAAAGGGGGTCTTGGAAGGGTATTGAGGGGAAAGGGAGGGAAGAGTTGTGGTGGTGGTAGTTGTGAACGGAGACTCAACCCTAGCAACCACATATAGGCGAGCGCACACAGGTGTGAGGTCCAGTTAACAGACTGTTTCTGTACATCCTATCAATTCTCCTTAGTATTTTGTACGTCGTTACCATTGTCTCCTCTGGTCTGTAAACAGTATACGTTCTTTACAAGTACTTGTGTCTTCCAGTGTTTTAGCAGTTTCTTGCCCATGCTTGATCAAGTGTACGTTCCATACTGGTCCAGGACCCTGTGTAGGCCGTGCTGGTGCTCCAGGACCCTGTGTAGGCTGTGGTGGTCTAGTAGTGGTGGTGGTGGTCCAGGACCCTGTGTAGGCCGTGCTGGTGCTCCAGGACCCTGTGTAGGCTGTGGTGGTCTAGTGGTGGTGGTCCAGGACCCTGTGTAGGCCGTGGTCTAGTAGTGGTGGTGATCCAGGAACCTGTGTAGGCCGTGCTAGTCTAGTAGTGGTGGTTGTGGCTTGTTAGTGGAGGTTGTGGCTTGTTAGTAGTGGTTGTGGCTTGTTAGTAGTGGTTGTGGTTTGTTAGTAGTGGTGGCTGTGGCTTGTTGGTGGTTGTGGCTTAGTGGTGGTGGTTGTGGCTTGTTAGTAGTGGTGGTTGTTAGTTTTGACGGTGGTGGTGGTGGCATATTAGTCGTGGTGTCAAGGGAGATAGGTAGGGGGTGTGGGGAAGTGATAAGGGGAAGGGTGTAGGGGAAAGAGCAGGGGAGGGGAAGAGGTAGGGGCAGGGGAAGAGGTAGGGGCAGGGGAGGGGAAGAGGTAGGGGCAGGGGAGGGGAAGAGGTAGGGGCAGGGGATACAAATGAACTATCAAGTAGCTACAATATTGTCAACGGGTATCAGGGGGGTCATCCTTGCCCTCCCTCACACACACTCCTATCACCAGCCTCTAATAAGGCTCATATTCTCCTGCTACTCTAACAAGAAATTCGTCTTAGATGCGTCAGTAGCATAGCACTCTCTTGCTGCGTGTGGTTTATATTGAAGCCTAGTGGGGAGATGTGTTT